>PITA01002334.1:114610-164647 GCA_004023965.1 Spilogale gracilis
CCCCCCCCCCCCCCCCGCCTTGGTCCATTGTCACTGTGCGCTTACCCAGGAAGTAGAGGAGTCCCACAGAGTAGAAACGGGATGCTCTAGTCATACCACCACTGTGGCCCCTACATGTCCTGCCAGCTGTTAACGCTCTCTGCCCAGCAGGGAGTCTGCTTCCCCCTCTCTCTGCCTACTTGTGATCTCTCTCTCTGTCAAATTGAATGCTTATTATATGCCAGGCATGTCTTAAATGAGAATATGTTACTTTTTATTGTAAGAAATAAATTATTATTGACAAAGAGCTAGATTTGATTTATTATTATTGTTTATAAGTGAATATATGGTGAATGCCAGTTTGTGAATTGATTTCATAATCTTTCAAACCAGGTAGGTTGAGTTTGGCTCAAAAGCAGTGTTTTGTGATGAAAATAATTTGTTAAAAGCAGGGAAGGAGGAACGGTGGCTTCTTGTGAGCTGACCATGTAAGAGCTGAATTTTCTGATTAAAATACATAATGTCTGAACCGTGGCAGAGTCAGCTCTGTGTGATGAGTTGGAGAAATATGGGCAAAAGGAGGAGGAAACCCCTGGCCAGCCAATGGGGGCTGGACCACTAACCACAGGGGGCAGGGGCTGCACAGTCTTCTTTGCTGCCATGGAAAATTACCACATTAGAGGCTTAGAAAAAAAAAATATTATTTATTATCTCACAGTTGTGTTGCGGAGTCTGGCTGGTGCCTCACGTTATTTTGCTCCTGGTTTCACCAGGCCGCCACCCAGGTGTCAGCTGGGTGGGCTACTGAGAGGCACCGGCAAGAACCTGCTCCCAGTGCGTTCACATTGTTGGCAGGATCCATTTCCTTTTGAGGTTTGGACTGAGATCGCTGTTTCCTTGCTGCTTGTGAGCTGGGGGGCCACCCAAAGGCTTCTCCCTGGTGCTTGTACATGGGCCCCTATATCCCCAACACTGGGGCCTCTGAGCCTTCCTGTGCTTGGAATGTCTCTGCCTTCTCCCTCTGCCATGTCTTTCTGACTCCAGCCGGAGAAAGCTCTCCACTCTGAAGGCTTCATGTGAACACTGTGGACTCACTTAGATAATCCAGAGTACTCTCCCAATCCTGAAGCATATGAACTAATTCCATCTGCAAAGTCCTTTTTTTTTCTTTTTCTTTTTTTTAATCCTGCCCCACGCTGTAATGCACCCTGAGACTGGGACATGACATCTTTGGGGGCCGTTAGTCTGCTCCACAGGTGGACACTTAAGAAAGCAGTGGTCAAGTCGAGCACAGACTTCAAAATGCGTTCAGCACCACTGAACTACTTTCTGTGTTGAGCCAGAGGGCGGGGGTGATAGCATTCACTCTTTAATGGAAGAAACCAAAGTTGAGCACGGACCATGCAGTTTATCTTGTGGTTAAAGTCAGGATTGGGTTCAGCTCCTCGTAGGGCTACACACTGGCCATGTGTGGACACGTGTGTGGATATGCATGTGGGCCCAGCTTTGGGTGTGTGGGTCTTGGGAAAATGAGTAACGTGATCCTTTTGATGAAATGGGGTCATAAAATCCAATGAGTGAAAGCCTAAGGCCAATGATATAGTTTACTGACTTCTCATGGTGAGTAAAATGCGATAATCCACGGGAACAACCTTGCACATAGAGGACACTTAACAAACGTTAGCACCTTTGTTATTCTCTCCTATTTTATTTTTTTCAGCATTATTATAAGGATCTAGTAATTATGTTTTTCCATAAAATGAAATAAAAAAAAACCAGAAAGAATTAATATAGATGCTTATGCTGTCTACCACTCAATTTCTACCCAGTGGTTCCCATGGGTTTTGAATCTAGCTGTGGACATCGATAAATGTACACAATTGAAATATCCAAAAGTTCAGCACATGGACAAAAATTATAATTTGTACATGCAAAATATTATTCTGAAATAAATCTGTGAATTATAAGTAAATCATGTGAAAAGATGTTTGGTTTTTTCTTTCTATGTATGGAATGATTTAAAGTGGTTTATTCTAAGACTTTACAGATGTGTAAAAGTTCATAAATAATTCACACAATAGGACAATTGGGAATAATTTGAAGTCTATTACATCAAGCACCATTGTTTGTTATAAATATCTACATGACACTGAAACTCCAATTTCTTCTACGACCAAGCATTGGAATTATTACTTGGCAATTAAGCCAGTGCCTTAATGATATTTGCTCAGACAATACATATAAGGAAGAATTTCGTGAAAACCGTATTCTCAATGGCAGCTGGAGTTTCTTGGTTCGTAAAATGGTGTGCTTTAGGGAAGAACAAGGAAAGTTAAACTTGAAGTCCCTCTTTAATACCTGCTCTCCTCTCCTCTATGAAGCCCTTTCTCCCTCCTCTTTTTCTGAAAGCCCAAATAATTATCCTTTCCTTGGTATTCTCATTATACATTGAAAAACCTCTGCTGGAACTTTTTTCATTGTGGTTTTTTGGGTTTTTTGTTTGTTTCTGTTTCCTCCAGTGGACTGAGAGTTTCTCAAGTGTAAAAACCACAGATGTTGAATTCTATTTGCAGGTCTCATTTGGTTTTCAGGGTTAGAACTGGCCCTTAGTAACTCAGCACTTTAGTTACAAGCACTGAAGACTTCCATTTATAAGCAGAGGTTAAGAAAAGAATCTAAGGCAATGGGTGTAGATATGGGCTAATTTTAGAACAGATTGAGCTAACATATAGCATAAGATGTAGATGGAAGCTTACAGAGAGAACAGGAGAAATGTATCTTTAATATTAAATATCTGAACTCCAAGTTTTTTCAAATTTAGTCTACTGAGTCAAGAATCTGTATTACCATATTTCTTCAGAAGTACTTTTAGTTGCTTAACAATTCAAAATCAGCAAGAGTCTTAAGAATCTTTAAAAAATAAGAAAAAAAGGGGCACCTGGGTGGCTCAGAGGGTTAAGCCTCTGCCTTCGGCTCAGGTCATGATCTCAGGGTCCTGGGATCGAGGCCCGCATCGGGCTCTCTGCCCAGCAGGGAGTCTGCTTCCCCCTCTCTCTGCCTACTTGTGATCTCTCTCTCTGTCAAATAAATAAATAAATAAATCTATCTTTAAAAAAATAATAAGAAAAAAGAAAGAATAAATGAGAAAAGAAAATAGGCATTTGTGTCAGTGACGTGCTGATCTGAAGTTATGAGGCTGTGATCAGAATATTGAACTTGGGGGCCAGGCATTCTATATGGTGTATACATGCCGTGGGCATCTATTTTTTAGAAAGCTATGTGGCAGTCTTTCCCAGAGCAATTGTTCAGTGAGGTTGAAGGCACACATGACGTGTTGGCTTCTGGCTCCAAAGCTGTGAAAGCCTAACTCTCAGAATTAGAAGCATTTCAAGTTCACTGTCCAATGCAGATGGAGTACGTGGCTGAACCTGACCTGGGCCACATTAACACTTGGTTCTAACTCAGTGAGCTAATTACACGCAGACGGTGCAGAAGACACTAAATTAAAGTTATTGAGAACAAGGGCCAGACATTTACTCTTCATAAAAACATGACACTTTAAGATCATTCCTACTCCCTGAGTCTCTTCTAAATAACCAAGAGATGACACTTGATATTAATCAGAAACCACCATTCCAATCAATTATGATCTATCCCATATTTTGCTCAATCCAGTGAATTTCAAGGACATTAGCAGGTGCCTAATTATATATATATAATTGTATATATATATACATATATGTATGTATATATATACTTTTTTTTCTAATTTGCCATGTTGCCATTAGTTCTGATCTATCTCACTACATACAGTTTATATCATAATCCTTTACTCGTTTGCTTTATGTTGTTTATCATCTTCTCAAAATTTAGGAGATTGAACACATTAACCCACTGTAAAAAGAAGAGCTTTCAGATTGTAATTACCAGTTAAAGATATTTGCCATCAGCACGCATATTCAAGATGTTAATTAGCACCAATACAATATTATTATGCTCAAGATTAATCACGTTACAGAACTATCCAGAGGTTGGATAAGCTTATTGGTTTAATTTCTGTTAAATATTTGAAGAGCTCATGCTCCGTAATAGCCAAATTCTTATAAAGGCATTTGCATAAGAGTACAGTGTTCCTTCAAAACTAGACACGGCCTTAGGCCTTGCATCCTGTGACTCATGGCACGGTTGGTCATACACAATTTACTTTCTGTTATATAACTAGAATGGCTAGTTGATGTTCCAAAGTGAATTCTGGCCTCAAGTTTAGCAAGATTCACATTTATATATGCCATAGAACAGTCTTCTCTACTACAATGAAAATGATTGGGATTTCTGTAAGTGCACAAGAACACAGCCCTTCGCTAGAATCAATACGTGTCTCAAACTACTTAATAATGAGATGTAATTATTCATTATATGGCACTTCCTGTCGCTGTGTGCCAGCTACTGCGGAATGACAAAACACAAAGCAAGAACAAAAGCATGGCTGCAGCCTGCAAGAATCCCACCCTTGACTAACAGCAGACCGAAGAAGCCTTTGACATGTGATGCATGCCAGAGCAGGTATATGTAGAGAGTCCTTTGGGTACCCAGGGCAGAAGGAATGAATTCCGTCTAGAGAAAGAGCAAGATGTTTTCAGATCTGACATTTCGACGAGAATTCACAGGTAGGGAGAAGAACTGATGGGGCGTGAGTTGCAGGCTTGCCCGCCCTCTGACTCCCAGTGTGACTCCGAATAGGTAATGCCATCTCTTGGACTGGCATGCAACTGTGTGTACATTTGTTTCCTTGTTTGTAGAATGGAATAAAAACTCAAGGTCACAGATGCCAGCTCGATGCATAGGGCTGATGCCATCATCAAAGGAAATATACTCGCAGAGCTTTAGAGTGGGATACAGGTGAATGGCAGCCTGGGAAAGCCCTTTACACCACCTGAGAAGTATGTGCCTTGTCATGACGATGGTCTTTATTTTGTAGGATGGACAATGTTTTGGAGGTAGGCAATGAATGTGGAAGCAATGTGTAAAACAAAAGGTGCAGAAGGGTAAGAACAAAGGCCCTAGACCAACTGAGGTTTATTATATGAGTACAGATTAGAGGTAATAATTGCTACCCTGGAGTAATGACAAAAGAAATGGAAAAGACAGGTGGATTGGAGGTAGGCTCCGGAAGGAGAAGTAGTAAGACTTGGTTGCTGATGTAGTGTGGCTGGTAAGGTAAGAAGAAAAGTATCAAAGATGAGTAGATTTTTAGCCCAAGTGACTAGAAGGGTGCTATGACCACTGACCAAAGGCAGCAGCTAGTTATGTGGGAAGATGAGGAACACACCTGGGTCCCACCTGGGCTTCCATGTGACCACATCTGGGGTATGCACAGGGACAGGGCCCAGGAGTCAGGTTGAGAATGAACAGATAATTTGGAGGTTCATCAATAGACATCTTCATTTTTTTTTTTTTTTGATTTGAACAGAACTGAAAGTGTAAGACTCAAACCCTGGTCTTCTCAACACAATCAGGGAACTTCAATGCAGATACAGCATCTTTCTGAATTTTATCCCTTTGGGGGAAGTAACTCCTATTTTAACTCTGCTTAGACTCACTAATTCTAAACAATGACTCAGTAAAGTGATACTTCTTTGAGAAGGGGAATTTCACAATTATAGAACATGACTGAGGTACTTTGCCCTTTAGAAGTTCATTCCCAAGGGAGCTTGTGTGAACAGGAAGGCTCAGGAAGAAATTGCAATGAGTAATATTTGAAGCTTAGGAAAGCATTCAGGGTCAGGAGCCTCATGACAGGTGAATGACAGGAAGCTGATAAATCCCAGCAGCAAGTGTGGTTGGGAGAAGCAGCATCCCAACACATCCAGCCTTAGGGCACATGTTACCAAGAGGTATCAGAGTCCCAGACATAGCATTTGGGACTTGAGGGCATTACTCTTGATCTTGAGATAAGTTTCGCAGGATGGAAGCAGGACATCAGCCCTGGAAAAGGACTGGAAATTAATGAACAACATTCAATCTTCAGGTATAGGAAACAGTAACAGGAACACAATGTAACATGTATTGGGCCCTGGATCTCAGGATAAGGCAGAAGAGATCCACGTATCACATTTAGAATCCAGGATTAGTAGATCTGAGTCACAGAGTTGGGTCTCAAAACCTTGCTTGATATGCAAAGTGTAGTTCGTGGGCAGGCCCCTTTGCTCTCCCTGGGAGGAATGAAGACCAGATGAGCTCAGTGTTCCTTCCGGCTTCAATCTTGCCACCAAAGAGTTGGTTTGGAGGGACTCCTGAGTGGCTCAGTTGGTTAAGCAACTGCCTTTGGCTCAGGTCATGATCCAGGATACCCGGGATCGAGTCCCACATCAGGCTCCCTGCTCGGCGGGAAGCCTGCTTCTCCCTCTCTCACTCCCCCTGCTTGTGTTCCCTCTCTGGCTGTGTTTCTCTCTGTCAAATAAATAAAATCTTAAAAAAAAAAAAAAAAAGAGTTGGTTTGGAGCTTATACCGGGTCATCATAGGAAATAAGAACATGTGTACTTTGGGCCCAGGCTTTTGAGAAAAGGGGGAAATAAAGAATGAAGGCAGGACCCATTAAAAGCAGTACATGGAGGCAGAGAGAACATTTGAAGATAGGCCTAACAGACTGATAGACATACGGGGGCAGAGAGAGCCAAGGGCATGGGAGTCCTGAAGTAGGGTCAGTGAGAAATAGTTGTACAACCAACAAAAGGATGCCTGTTCAGAGGGAGACATTTTTTAAGACGAGGGTTATAAGCTTCATAACCCATTATTTTTAAAATACCACGAATGAATTTGAAATCAATACTCTACTGTAATTTATAGTGACACATTATTATGGAGTAACCTAAGTCCTTTGGGCACTTTTTTCCCACAGAATGCTGATTTTTTTAAAAAGTATTATACTCATAGGATACTTTATATCACAAAATGTTTAAGATTCTCACCTCTTAGAAATGGTTAAGAAGAACTTGACTGAAAAATGTTATTTTTTGCTTAGAATGGAGGGGTATTAAATATCATCCCTGGGGAGACAGAGTATTTCTATTTTTGTCTTTTTTTATTCTTCTCTGTCACTTAATTGTAGCAGAAGACAGTTTTCAAGTGCAAGTGGTATTACACTAAATGCGGCGGGGCCAGAGGAAGGTGTTCTCAAAGAAACATCCAGTTTGGAAGAAGCAGCCCTCCTTTAGTTCCAAGTCTGGACGCGGCACCGCACCCGGGCCCTTCCCAGGTACCACCTCGAGAGATTCCCAATAGACTTCCTAGGCTCCCACTGACCCTCCTCTGCCACTCTGGAGGCTCTCTGATACAGACAAATATTTCCTCCTATGCGACTAAGAGCCTGGGTCTTAGTTCTGTGCTACCCGGAGAGCTTCCCATTTCTTAATTTTGTAGCAAAAGGCAGTAAAGCAGAAACGTCTGTGCAAAGGCAGCCTGAACTTCTCAAGTCCGGAACTGGGCTCTGCGAGGCTCCCACTCCTGTCGGAGTATGAAAATCAATCAGCCTTGTGCAAGTGCAAAGGGGCAGCAAGAAGAGCACGTGGCTGCCACTTACAGGGATGTGGGCTTGTCATTTGCTGCAGAAAACTAGTTATTAGACCACAGCAGTAGGCATAGCTTAGCGATTTGTCTTTTCTTTTCTTTTTCTTTTCTTTTTTTTTTTTTGGAAGCAGCACACAGAAACCACCACCTGGACGATGCATTTCTCACCCAGTCATCAGTAGAGAAAGGGTGCTCAGCCTGGCAGGTCAAAGCTACGGCTACCAAGAATTATGGGTTCTTCTCTTAGGGATGCATCATGGTTGTTAATCTGCTGGCGAGGGAAGTTATTGCTGAGTTTGAAGCTAAGTCTGCAGGGTTCCTCTTTTTCCTCAGTGCGTCCATCAGAGCGCTATCTGTCAGGGAAGACAGAGGGAAGGCACGGGCAGCGCGCTGGTGCCCAGGTTCACGTGCAGAAAGTCTGCTTTGTGATCACTTTCATTTCCTCGGAAACTGTAGTCGTATAATGCTGTTTAAACAGGCTTTCACCTGAGGGTTGAGTTTAACAAACCAGGCAATACACAAAACAAAAAATCAGATCAGACCCACCTAACGGTAAAGGGTAATTTAATTATTCCTGGAGAATATGACTGGAGAACCTAGTAGTTATGTGCATGGGAGATAAAAACAATACAAAACAAAACAATAACATCAAAAAAACCCCAAAACAAAAACCTTAAACCAAAAACGCGAAAACAATTTGAAAAGAAGTCACTCCATCAGTGACCTTCATCTTCCCAGGAAGGAATTGAGACTGGCAGCATTGGAGAGATCTTCCCAGATAAAATCTCAGTAAGTGGCAATTTGGCACCGCAGACATTTGAATACTTTCCATGCAGTACGTCCTGGACAGACTTCTGGGGATACACAGATGAGAAGCTTCATTGCTTCTCCTCACAGAGCGGGCCGTGCAGGCGAGGGGGCAGAGCTGACTGCAGACTCTGTCCACAGAACCCAGAATCCAGGGATGGGGGCTGGGTCTCCTTCCTTTGCGCCAGGTGGCCTTCCATCATCTACCACTCTGCTCACAGAAATCTAGTCAAAGCTGTTACCCCAGATTCATTTTCATTAATAAATATGTATTAATAGCTACTAAGACCAAGAAACTGAACCTCAGCAACGGGAGGACTCCCCAGTTCTTTCCTTAGAGAATTTATAATCCAACAGTTAGGAAATGACACTATTAAAGGACAGGTGTAATGCAGAGTGGAGGTAGCAGAAGGTTCTAGAAGGTACACTTCAGACTCTCCAGGGTTTTAAAAGGGAGAAAGACCCCATTTGTTTGGAGAATCAGGAATTTCTCCAGGGATGAATGGTACTTGAAATGGATCTTGAAGAATGGGTAAAATAGCAAAGATGTGAAAGGTCCCCGGTTTGCAGAGAGGGAAGGAAGGGGTCCTGTGGGGGATAGCTGTAAGGCACAGGGACAGGGAGGCCCAACCTGTGTCCAGGGGTCACCAGGTTGTCCTGTGTGGCTGGAAGACACAGAATAAGGAAGCGGTGGCCGGTAAAGGCAGTTGAGCTCATGGAGAGCTCTGATCAATGTTATTTTTGACAAGTTTTAATCATCAAAATTGACACTTTGAGCTTTGTGATTTAGGAAATTTAGCCGGACGAGGCCAAAGGCGACTGCAGTTAAATATGTAAATTGTAGTTCTGGACTTTTAGTCATGGCGCCTGATGCTCTCACTATGTAAATAATATGATCCTGCTTCTTCAAATGACCAGTTTGATATATTCCAACGCTTATACTTACAGTTCTGTGCTTGTCAATTCACAGGTATTTGAAACATAATTTAAGCCCAAACTCTCATATCAACAATAAGAAAACTGGGTCAAAGATAAGTGACATAGCTTTAAATTAATATCCCTTTATACCCGCACAGTTTAAGTTTTGACAACATACCGAACACATTCAAGTTAGCATTGTATGTGTTCCGTGGCCAGCAGCTTTCCCGTTCGGGCCATAATGTGGTCATAAGAAGGCTGCTATCCCATGCCTTTTCTTGTGAAAATTCATTTCTTGATGCCACTTTGGCAGAACCGAAATCTATTGCACAGCGTGTGTAGGTTTTTAAAAATGCACTTAATTTCTAACTGCTACTCTTCTCTCTGCATTCTCTGATATATGCAATGGTTCTTAGCTCACTTAAACTAAGGGAAGACAAAATATTTAAGCAAAATGCATATGGTCAATCTACTGACTTCAAAATTTTATTTATCCTTTGTTTTAGTATGTTACCCACACTGTTGGTATCTGTCAACTTTTTCTTTCCATGATGACACTCAGCAGAAACCTTGTGCTGTTATGGATCTTTGATGAAAGGAGAGTCCTTTAAAAACCAGGGAAAGCACAGTGCGGACCTAAGTTCACGTGTGTAAGACACGGAATCTCCTGTATTAAGATGCATCGATGCTTGCCGTCATAGGCCAACAGATAGAGTACTCAAAATTAATGTTCCAAATGTGAAATGTGAATCAGATCTCAGCTGCAAATACTCCAAATATTAACCCAATAGATGTGAGAAGCAAAGAAGAGTGACTTCTTTTAAAGAGATCTACCCACCAGCATTCCAGATGGTTCTTGGCTCCTGAGTCCCACTCCTAAGCACCCCGCATTTCATTTTCACATGTCTTCCTCCAACTCTGCTCTGGGAGAGTCATCATGAGGTGAGACCAGCTTTAAGTCAATGAAGGGTGTCCATTCACTGGGAGGGTCAGTAGAGGCAGAGTACAAGGTGTTCCCATCTCTGAGCCTACCCCGATGAGCCTGCTCACCTGGGCCTTGGCCACCATGCGTGGTGTTGAGAAACGGCCACCTTGCGCATTTGACCTGGCAAAGAAGTAAGTCACCATCGCCGCCATACGTTCTCCCTTACGTCTCCTATTACATTTTCTAGGCCCACATGACACCCCAAGTGAACCTAAGAATTCAGCCTAATTCAGGGTTGGAAGCATAAAGCAAGATATGCGCACGCACCGTAATCCCCAAGCCCCACCCGCCAGTTTCTTACTGCCTAAGCAATGTATCTGGGGTACGGGAGTCAAGCTCATCTTCTGTCAGATAGTAGGCAGGCATTATATTAAAAATAAATTATTTTAAATCCCTTCCCTGGAGAGGACAAAAAAAGGAAAAAAAATGTGAAAAGCAGCATCTTGTTGCCAGGACTGTTCTGAGGAATGAAGAGCGGGCAACGGCTGTGTATTTTTAACTCCACGTAGTAGTGATCGAAAAGCACTCAGCTGGTTTACACCAGGGACTTGTGGCCAGAGTTTGAGCAAGAAGTAAGTGCACGTGTCAAGGAAAGATTCGGTTCAGTTCTTGGTGGTTTTCTGTAACACTCGGTGACCTTGGCGGGATGGCCCTGGGGAGAGGGAGAAGGTCCTGGACGGAAGCTAATGATGAATAAGGCACCCAGAGAATGCTTTGCGGCTATTTTAATAGCCATCTTCCCTTGGACTGTGTCCATCACATTTTATTTTATTTTGCCGATTTGTAATTTATTATAGTGATACCAATTGTTGTAGTTTAGCTTTCAGTTTTTGCAAAAAAAAAAAAAAAAAAAAAAAAAAAGTCTTACATGGAGTGGACTTTCTCCAGAATTGAGTTTCAGTCACCTGTGTCCTCATTTTTGTCAGCTTCCTTCTTCTTTAGATTTCCTTGATAATTAAAAAAAAGGTCAGTGGTGGCTTTTGTGGAACTTGCAACAAAGTGTCAAAAGGACCTTTTCAGAACCTATGGCACCGTGAGGCACACAGAGGCTGTGCTGGGGCAGAGAGGGCGGGAGCAGAGCAGTGTGTCGAGGCTGGCTGATTCTACTGCCATTCACCCAGTGGGGCCAGTAAGAACCTGCAGAGTTCTCAACTCTTTCTCTCGCCTCTTGAGAAATCGTGTCCTATTGATGCCCCAGGGCCAATAACCTGTGTTTCTTCCATTCATCCCTCTGCTCTGTGCTCATCCCCTCGGCTGAACATCTTCCCACACTCATGGCTCAGACTAAGTCTCCATCCTGGAGCTCCGTTCTCCATCACCTCCTCCTCTCTGATGGCCACAGTAAATTTATAAAATAAAGATTTCACTAGATCTCTCAGTGTCCCTGGGGTGAAGTTATAACTCTTTGGCATGGCTCACAAGGCTCTTCTAAACTGACGTGGAGCTCTACTTCACTAGCTCTCTCTTCATACATTCACTTCCAAAAATGGCTTTACTGTTCCTCCAAGCCATCATGTACCTCACACCTTTATGCCTCTTGTTTTTGTTATGTTTTCTGCCTGCTGTTTTCTCTCTCCCTAAACTCAGGCCCTTGTCCTTTATCCATGTGGTGGATAATTATTTATCCTTCAAGAGCTAGTCACCAATAGACAAATGTCCCTTCTGTCTTCTGCTGACAGCCCATGTCAGTTAGCGGGACTGCCTTTGCAGGGTCTGTGGGAGCAGCCTTGTGGGGTGGTTGAAGGATGGGTGGCATATTCTAGCAGATCTGAGTCCCAACTCAGCCACTATGACTCCAATGGTCTTAGCAATCCATTTGTCTCCTTGTGGCCTCAGTCCTCTCACCTACAAGGCAGAGTTAGTGATAATAACAGCTGTTTAAGATGCCATGAGAATTAATCTGGGATAATACATGCAATCATTCAGCTCGGTGCCTGGCACAGTGTTAAGTCCCCAGCAAACAGAACTCATCATTGTTGAATATTCCTGTTATTGTAGCTTTATGCCATATTGCGTCTGCCTAATGTGTCTTTATCCTTGCTGGGTTGTGTGCTTTCTAAGGCAGGAACCATGCTTCATTTATCTTTCCTTCTCTAGTTCATGGGATAGGGCTAGAGTTATAAAGTTGGCAGTAGGGTCATTGGATAAAGTGCAGGATGCCCATGTCAATTTGAATTTCAGATAAATAAAGAATGAATTTTAGGATAAGCATGTCTAAAATATGACACAAGACATACTTTTACTAAAAAAGAATATTTTAAAATATCTGAAATTCAAATTTTTTGAGACTAGGAATCATAAAGGACTCTCATGAAAATGTGAAGTGTTTTATTGTGACAATAACATGAGATATCAACTCTTCAGTTTCCTTTGTCACTCTCCCTGAGATCACCAATGCTTCACCGGAGACCTCACCATTGGGAAACTAATACCTGAGCAAACTAGGGACAAAAAACATCCATCAGTGATACACCTCCCTCCTCACATATGCGGGGGAACCAACAAAGTAAGGTGGAAGGAGCAGGCATTATGTATGGAACCTTAGTTTTCTCATCTGTGAAATGGCCCCAAATTATAATAGCTGCTACACATGATAACATCTGGTAAAGGCGTTGATTAAATACAAAGAGTAACAGAGAAAGAAAAAAAACGTGTTCAGAGAGAATATATTCTTATTTCTAGACCTAACAATTATTTTAGTCAAATCCTTCTTGCAGAGACATGTGGCTATCCCTGCTTATGTTTTCCATACACGTCGGACTTTATTATTCCAGAGCAGATATCCCTTCTGGTGCAGACCAGAGGAGCAGCACTCACCATGGCATGTGAGAAGACAACTGGGAATTAGGAAGGGACAGGAGACAAAGATCAGGTCAGACTGGCTTAAACTCCAATCCATCTCTTATTATAACTGAGATGCTGGAAAGTCTCTAGACGTAGGATTCTCCATCCAGGTCTGTAAGATGGAGGCAGAAACGCTAACCTCACAGCATTGCCAGGAATTAAACATAAAAATCACATATTATGGGAAGAGTCTAGAATGATGGCCCTATGCACACACTCAACAAAGGCTACTCTAGTAGCACTCTTTAATGTTCAGAGACGTAGGTAGATTGTATTAATGTTCTGTCCTTGCATAATGAACTTTGTTTCTTCATCTGAAAAAGTTTTGGCTACTTATGCCCATCCATAGGGTTATTATGTGGAGTAGATAGAAACATTGTAAGCTTGACTGTGTTCTGGCTCACTAGCAGGTTTCAGTAAATCCTAACTGATAGTATTACAAATACTATCAGTAATAGTATTTGCAGGAGAGGTAAAGCTAGGCATATTCCACTTTAATTACTTTGATGATTCCTAGAATACGATGCCGATTGTTAATGCAAATTCATTAACTATCCCTGAATCATTCACCTGAAGTCTAAGGCTTTGACAGACAAAGTGACTTGTTCAAGGCCACAGGTCAGTGCCTCATCTGGATTCAGAACCCAAGCCTGAGTGGACTTTCCGCTCTTCCCCTTAATGTCCAGTCCACTCAGGAGTCCCGCTGGCCCGTAGCTTGCATCTCTGCGGTCAGTGTGAAACCACCATCCCTGTAGTCATAAACTTTCTTACAAGTTTAAAAATGTACTTTGGAAAACTAGAACATAGAATCTTTTTAAAAGATCTTTATTTTCCCCGTCAAGCATTTCCCTGAAGCAGCCAGCTAGAAGAGACACATCCCCCTACACAAAACCCACACAAGAATATCAAAATCTGTTTGATAATGAATTTAAATTAAAAAAAAAATCCATACGCTAAAATCATTTTTATTTTTAATTTTTCCCTCTTTTTTCAAATTCATGGACATAATGTTTCTTATTGCAACTCAGAAACATCCTAAAATAGCTGCCAAAATCTTACAAATAAACATAAAACCAAGGCTTTTGCGATACAAAAATAGTCCTCACTTTTGCTCTAAAGGTTGGCTGTCCTTCTAAATCTTCGTTCGGGCTGGGACTCCACCAGCAGCTTGGCGGGCAGCCACATTTAAATAAGACCAACTTTTCTATCTGGAAAAATTCATACATATAGAAATTTGTGCCTTCAATATCAAGTATGTATGCACATTAGAAAATGTTAAAAAGAAAAGCAGACTACAACTAGAAAAGTGAAAATTAGGGATGAAGTGGGCTCAATGGCAAGGTAATTTCTGCAGGGTTACGTTATATCGTGAAGTACTGCCCTGAAAGTCTACCAAAATTATTATTTTTAGAAGTGCCAGTGGAAATAATTAATTCTATTTAAATTGTCCCCATGATTAAATAAGTGAGGTATTTTTTTTTTTCCATCACAACTAACATTTGTGGTCCGTGCCAGGAAGTGTAGATCCTCTCTCCCACCCTTCTCCTTGAGGTATTAGAGTCCTCTACCCAACTAAGCTTCTGAAATGCAAGTGCAGGTCATTCTGTCAGCCTGTCATTGAACTCGAATCCTGGAATGTCCATTTTGGTTGCAAGGTTTGCTCTACCCTTCTTCCTGATGTTGATCCCAGTTTTGATTGGAGTGGACTAGGCAAAAAAGGAATTCAACCTACAGTTAACAGCACTTCGTATGATAGGGTACATTTTTCTCAGAGCCCCCACCTTACAAAATGAAAGGCAGAAAATCGGATTTCTGGTTTTCCTTATGACTCCCTACAGGGCCTTATAAGGGAGTCTACAGTGTGCTCCTTGCCTCATTTCTTACCAGCTGCCCTTTAGTTCCAGAAAGACTGGCTTCTTTCTATCCCTGCCACGTGTCACATGTTCCCATCTTTTGGCCTCCAGGTGTTGCCCTTG
The DNA here is from genome assembly GCA_004023965.1 of Spilogale gracilis. Lineage (NCBI taxonomy): Eukaryota > Metazoa > Chordata > Mammalia > Carnivora > Mephitidae > Spilogale > Spilogale gracilis. The sequence goes on from PITA01002334.1 coordinate 129,687, forward strand.
CTGTGATGACAGAAGTCTTCGTGGGAGACAGTTCTCCACAAGCCTCCTGTGTCACACACAGTTTAGGAGGGAGGCAGTGACCACCCTGTTTCAGACCATTATTTCAAGAATGTTTGTGTGGCAAACAAGCCTGAAATATTGGGAGAGTGTCTGTCTGTCTCTCTGGAGAAAAGGGCAGGCATGCTTAACACCCATCATAAAGAATCTGGGTTCTCTAAGCCCAGAATATCTCTGCTGTACTATAGGGCACTGGATGTGCACAGCACTGACCCCTCTTCGTACCACCCGATGGGACCCAGGGACGGGCAATTACCACCAAGTGCTGATACTCAGGTCTTGCAATAGGTGTGGTAAGACACTCAGAAGCCTAGTGTTTTGTTTTGTTTTTTCCCACAACATCAATGCAACTATGGCAGGCACATAAAATCTCAAGTCCTTCATAGGCCTTGACAGTGTTAGTTATAAGTATGGGACAGATACCTAATATTCCGGGAAAAGAAAAGACAGTAACCCAACAGGCTTGGTAGGTCAAAGGGAAATGGTGTATGGAGGAACACAGCTAAGATGGTCCCATCTGTAGATGCTAGAGTGACAGTCACCCAGCTGTGGGAGATGTTAGTCCCCTCTCATCACACAGACATCTGTGGTGAGGACCTGTTCTCTGCTGGAACTGATGGAATGTTTTATCCACTGGAATAGGACACATAGATTTTGTGTAGGGGAGTGAGAACAAGTCTCTCGCCTGAAGTGGGAACATCCCAAACCCCGAGAGGAATAGGGGAGAGAAGGATAAACATGATCTGTATTTTTTTTAATTTTAAATTTATTTTTTCAGTGTTCCAAGATTCATTGTTTATGCCCCACACCCAGTGCTCCATGCAATAGGTGCCCTCAGTACCCACCACCAGGCTCTCCCATCCCTCCACCCCCTCCCTCCAAGTCCCTCAGTTTGTTTCTGTGTCCAAAGTCTCTCATGTTTCGTTGCTCTCCCTGAATTACCCTACTTCCCATTTCCTTTCCTTCTCCTACTGTCCTCTATATTACCCCTTATGCACCACAAGTAAATGAAACCATGTGATACTTGACTTTTTCTACTTGGCTTATTTCACTCAGCATAATCTCTTCCAGTCCAGTCCATGTTGCTACAAAAGTTGGATATTCATCCTTTCTGATAGAGGCGTAGTATTCCACTGTATATATGGAACACATCTTCTTTATCCATTCATCTGTTGATGGGCACCTTGGCTCTTTCCACAGTTTGGCGATTGTGGCCATTGCTGCAATGAACATTGAGGTACATATGGCCCTTCTTTTTGCTACATCTGTATCTTTGGGGTAATTGCCCAGTAGTGCAATTCCAGGGTCATAGGGTAGTTGTATCTTTTGCAAACATTCTTGGAATTTTCCTCCTAAGGGAAAACGCCTTGATATAGCTCACCCAAACTGTTGTCTGTGCCTGGTATGACTGCTGCTTCCACTAGGAGACTCTGTGTCCGAACTGCCCTTCTCCTTAACCTTCCTGGGAAATCTACCGCAAGCAGGGCAGTGTGGCCCCACATCCTTCACCACCCATACAAAACAGCTGCCAACACCTCCGCTGGAATGTCTCCCATCTCCAATGTCTTGACCGTTGCTCTGTCAGTCCAAGGGCAGACACACGCCACCCCTCTGATAATGTGGGCAAACGGACAGGTTGGACTTCTGTCATTCATTTGCTCCTCGAAGAAGCTTAAACCTAGTTATTTAAACTGAGCTGGGCAGCCCAGTGCTTCCAAGCTGGTGGGGAGGTCATTTTGGATTCATCTTATGCCCCCTTATCGATGGAAGTTGTGGGGTTCCTAATAATTTTAAAAATACTTTGTGTCCAAGGGCACTCCCAGCTACACTTGTGTAGAGCCAGGCATTAATTTGCCATCACTGTGAAAAATGATGACTTAGGGTGGTGATAAGAGATCTTCCAGTGTTTAAGAAAGTCAACATAGATTGGTATCATTCAGATGACTACAGGCAGGAAACCTCATGGAGGGATAATGGACTTTTTATTTATGGGTACCCTGCAGGTACTCATCCTAGGATGGGAGTCATTCAATTAAAGAAGTGGCAGAAAATGTGTCTTTCACTGTGGTTGAAAGGTCAGAGACATTACTTCAGTTCTGGAAGGCTTTGAAGTCACCCTAGAGTTGTTGGGGGATGATAGGATTTCCAGGTCCCTCTTCTTTAAGACCAAGACAGTTTGCACAACCACAAAGACATTCTATTGTAACTATATTAATGCCTCCGATTGAGTAGAAAGATCAGAAAACTTAATTCTTAAGTTCTTAAGACTTCTTTTTAAGAACCTGGTATTATGAGGTAGACTTGGGTGGTTTCCAGAATTTGTTTTGCTGGTTGGATTTGAAGCTAGATGAATCCTTGGATTTAGGCTCAGTAGTGTGGGTTGGATTTATTCCACTACTTGAAGCCCTGTTCCAGTAGTCTTCATTAAGTGATATATTACAAAGTTTAATGGATTCCCATCCTCTGTCAATAAGATTAATCAGGAGGGCTGATATAGTAGAATAAACTCATGGGAAAGCTGGTCAGAATTTGAGATGTGTGGAATTGGAGGGGGTGTAGATACTATTAGGAATCAATTATTCCTGTGTCTCTCTGATTTCTACACACCCATGAGTGGAGAATTGGTTTCCCTCATTCCCAAATTTCCTTTTGGGGGCGTTTGTATAATGAACATTCAGAAGATAGAAATAGTAAGATCTGGCATGATCACTGCCTACTCTACAAGAAGTAGCTCCCCTAAGCTCGGAATCTCTGTACCATAATGCAACCCACTGCTTATGCAGGGGCCGTTGTTTCCTTTGCATCTGCCTATGGGAATTGTGGCCCGGGGATGGTCACAAAATGTTGACGCTTGGTATCGACAACTTTGCAGACAACAAACTGTCCTCCATCTCTGAACTCAGTCAGTGTTCTTGTAGCATCCATGAAATGGTGGGAAGCTGACACATTGGTTTGTAAATACGATTATTTCTAGACTTTCTCCAGAGCTCCTCATCCTTCAGGGCTCTACTCAAATGCTGTCTCCTGAGGGAGGTAATAGTACCTCTCCCCAATTACCCTCTATTCCACAAATACTGTGTCTTCTAATTGCAGCCTTTATTACTTTTTTATACTAGCAGTTATGTGTGTGTGTGTGTATACACATATATGTGTGTATATATACATTATATGTGTATATATACATTATATGTGTGTGTATATATATACATATATATACACATATACATATATATAGTCTATCTTCCTCCAATGAAAATAGACTATGTGAAGGTAGGAACTATGGGCTTTGCATGATAGAACAGTGCCGGGCATTAACTAGGCATTCAATAAATATTTGTTGAACTTATTTGGCTTTCTTTAGGGATTAATAAGACAAAGATTTCATATGTCCTCCCTTTTCTGTCTCAACAAATCACACGAGAACTCTATCAGATAGATGAACATTTTCTGCTACAGATATTTGAATTCAGTAACATTTAACTTATGACATAAGGATGTAGTTTTATTAAAGAAAGCTTGGTCAAAATATGGAACATTTCTTATAGCATGAAATGTTTAAACAATTGTAAGCAATCAGTTCACAAAAGGAATCATTATTCCATAACTTTATCCTCAGTCCTACAAATTCACATGAATACCCAAGAACAACATAACTTTTCAATTATAATGACTTTTACCTTAAAAACGTCAATTCTTGTTGAAGTAAAAATCCCTTATTGACCAGATAACTCGCAGGGCTACAATTACATAGTGTAATCAGAAGCAGAGGCTTGTTTTACTTCACTGGGAAGAGTAAACAGAATCAGAGATCAAGTCACCACATCAAAAACAAAGCAAAACAAAATATTTTAAAAATCAGTTTTATAGCAAGACATATGCCACATAAGAGTCAATGATATGATTAAATCTAAGAGACAGAAATGTGGATAGTTCAATGAAGGTCATTCTTATTTGACTGGCTCTGTATTTAATCGCTCTCTATCTCATCTTGACATTCTTACCAGTTAGACTAGTGGTGTACTTTGAAGAAATAAGAAGGCACAGTAAAAATCACGGATAGCTCATGATTGTGTCGAATGCCAGACACTTTAAGAAAGACAAAACTCAAATTACTATGCTTTCTTAACAAATAGGATGGGCAGAAACTATGGGCTTTAGGTGGGAGGCCCATCTTCCCAGTCCCCACACTGTACTACAAGGGCCCACTTCAAAAAACCTAAAAGAATTATCATCATCAAGCTGGTGGTTCCTAAGGACACACTCACGAGTTTCACCCCCCTTCCCCCATCAATGGGACATTATTTCTTAGAGAAGTGTTAGATTTACAGAAAAACTGACTAGGAAGAATGGAGTTCTCATATAATCCCCACCCTCTTGACCCTGGTTTCTCTTATTTATTAACATCTTGTATTGGTATGGTACATTTGTTACACTTGATGAATTAATACTGATGTACTATTATTAAAGTCAACAGTTTACACTAAGGCTCCCTCTCTGTGTTTTAAATTCTGTGGGTTTTCCAAATTGTATATCACATATCCATCATTACATTATCACACAGAATAGTTTCACCGCACTGAAAATGTCCTGTGCTTCACCTGTGCATCTCGTTCCCTCCTCCTCCAGACAAACCAGCTGTCTTTTTACTGCCTCTCGTTTTGCCTTTTCCATGATGTCATAAAGTTGGGACTGAATAGTATTTAGCTTTTTCAGACTGGCTTCTTTCATTTAGCGATATGCATTCAAGGATCCTCTATGTTTTTTCATGGCTTGACAACACTGATACTTGTTTTGCTTCCTTAATAACATCTTTGATGTACTAGAGTCTTTTATTTTAATGAGATCAAGTTACCTAGTTTTCTTTTTGTCATTTGTGCTTTTGGTATCATATCTGAGAATCTAAAACCAAATACAAGTTATGAGGACTCATTCCTAAGAATTGTGTCGTTTTAGCTCATATATTTAAGTCAATGGTCCATTTTGGGTTATTTTTTGTATACGGTGTGGAGGAAATGTCCAACTTAATTCCTTGCATTTGGAATTCCAGTTATTATGGCAGCATTTGCTGAAAAGACTATTTATTTTCCCCATGGAATGGGTTTGGTGTCCTTGTTGAATCAATTGGCCATAGACATATGAATTTAATATGGACTCTTAATTCTATTCCATTTGTCCATATGCCCATTTTTATGCCGGGACCATATTGTTTTGATTATATCTTTGTATTAAGTCTTAAAATCATAAAGTGGGAGTCCTCCAATTTGGGGGCTACTACAAATAAACCTATTATAAGTATCTATGTACAAGTCTTTGTGTGGATGTACACTTTCACTGGTCTTGGATAAACAAACATGTACAAATAGAACGGCTCAAACAGTAGGTGTATGTTTGTCTTTAAAAAACAAAACAAAACTATTAACTGTTTTCTGGAGTTTTTATACCATTTTATGATCACAGCTGCATATGAAAGTTTCAACCATCTACATTCTCATCAACACTTAGTGCAATCAGTCTTTTTAATAGTAGATACATTACTATGTATGTATAGGTATATTGTGATTTTAATTTGTATTTTCCTAATGAGTATAATTATTCTTAGCATCCTTTAATATTTGCTATTCTCTGTCTTCTTTTGTGAAGTAGCTGTTCAAAACTTTTGCCTTTTTATTTTTGTATTCTGTTGTTTCTTCCTATGAAATTGTTAAATTCCTTTATATATTCTGGATACATTTCTTATATCTGATTGTGACTTACATACATTTTTTTTCAGTCTGTGCAGTTCTTAATTTTGGTGAAACCCAATTTGTTGTTTCTTTTCTTTTCCAGAGCATGATTTTGATGTTATAAATAAGAAAATTTTGCCTAACTCAAGGCCACAGAAATTTTCTCCTGTATTTTCTTGATGTTTTATGAGGCAAGTTTTGTCCTTAGGTATCTGATTCCTTTGAAGTTAGGCTGATTAAACTTGAGAGGTGTGGATCAAGTTTTATATTCTCTGTTTTTGTTTTGTGTGTAGATCTATAGTTGCTATAACATCAGAAGCAAATAAGGGTTTGTTTCTGCTCTTTCTTTCTTCTTTTGGCTTTTATCATTGGTTTCTATGACTTGGAATGTCTAGTACATTTTTATTGAACACTAGACATTGTGTTAAAAAATAATAGAGGCTCTGATACTATAACTTTTCACCACAAAAAGAGTCACTATTTTTTCCCATTGCACATAAAAATTGGAGGCTTAATTGGATTAGGGGCTGGGTTGGTCTAGGTTCAGTTTCCATTTGTGTTAGGGTTTGTTTCTCTCTGGTTTGCACTTGCTCCTAATGTAATGTCCTCTGGGATTTTTTAACCAAGAGCTTGGTGTATTCATCAAGACCCTGACCTGACCACTGATCAATCTTGAACTCTAATTCTTGCCTCAACAGCATCTAAAAACTTTTAGAGGCTTCTAGCTTAGATGTTTTAGCTTTTGACCCTAAGCAACTCCATGACTTAGAGTGTATCTTCTGGGAAAAAGTGTCTGCATGACTCTGTCAGTCCTGGATAACCTTCTGCTCATTAAGATCTTATCCTTTCTGTCTTTGGTTTTGCTCTCCAGCCTCCCAAGACCACCAGATCCTCTTAGTCCTATGTCCTGGGGCAGGTGCTCCTCTGCTGGACAGAGTCTGGATTTTCAGCTTTTGCCCTTGCCCAGAATCAGCAAATAAATGTCTCCAGAAAGGAACTGGCTCTAGAATGTCAATTACCTCCCTGGGTTTGTCTTGGGTTTATCCCCTCTGGAATCTTTCTCCTTCCCCCAGTCTTTTTATTTTTGTTTGTTTGTTTGTTTTGTTTTGTTTTGCTTCCATAGTTCTTTGATGGCTTTAAATAGCCTATCTTTTAAAAACATCATATCTCTTTAGTGTTTCTCAATGGAGTGTTGGTCTCCTCCAAGCCACCATATTGAATGCAAAAGCAAAAGTTTTACACAACCCTTCATCTTTGTCTTTGTAGAAAATTTGTAACATTTTCTTATCTTTTCTCTCTGTTGTCTCTATTTGCATTATTGTCTTACTTTCTAGGAAATTTCCTTTATGGTATTTTCCCACTAATATTTAAGTGAGTGTTTCTTAATCTTCCTTGCTCCAAGTTTAAATAACATCCACTTCTGAATTTGTGGAGGCAGTATATTTTTTCTCATGGATGCAATGCATTCTTTATTTCCTCTGATAATATCATAGCATTTCGGGCATGTGGCGTATTCTTCTGCTCCTGCACCATCTCCCCTTCCTCAGAGTTTCACTTTCTGTTTCTTCTTTAAAATTTTGTCTTTCAAGCATAGGGGAAGTCTCAAGGGGTGAGCCAGAGTGTCAACTTGAATGAACTTCTATTTTATTCTAAATCAGTACAGTATTACCATCTTCTTTGGTTTTCTGCTGGCGAAGAGGTGTCACCTCATCACAACAGAAATCTCAGTAACCAGGTGTACCGACTACTATAGGAAAAGGAAAACATGCATGCATATTCATTAAATTTTTTCAGAATCTTTCTGACATAAGTCACACGTTTCTCCCACTGTTTAATTGTGTGAGGTCATCAAAGGGCTTTAAGGGTCTTTACATGCCCTTAAAACCCAGAAAGCTGCCTCGCACATTAGTAGGAGTTCAAGGGATGCTTGTCCACCTAAATTCCTGCTGGAATTGTAGGGCAACATGAATCCAGCAGAGAAACCACGAAGTGTTAGAAGGGTCTTTTGTCAACAGCTGATGTATATATAATGTGGTATTAAAAGTTAAATGTGAGGGGTGCCTGAGGCTGGGTGGCTCAGTAAGTTAAGCATCTGGCTCTTGATTTTGACTCAGGTCATCATCTCAAGGTGCTAGGATCAGGCCCAGTCTCAGGGTCCACACTCAGTGGGGAGTCTGCTTGAGATTCTCTCTCTCCCTTTGCCCCTTCCTCTGCTTGCACACACACACTCTTTCTAAAATAAATAAATAAATCTTTTTTTTTTTTTAAAGATTTTTATTTATTTATTTGACAGAGAGAAACACAGCCAGAGAGGGAACACAGGCAGGGGGAGTGAGAGAGGGAGAAGCAGGCCTCCCGCAGAGCAGGGAGCCCGATGTGGGACTCGATCCCGGATCTCCGGGATCATGCCCTGAGCCGAAGGCAGTTGCCCAACCAACTGAGCCACCCAGGCGTCCCTAAATAAATCTTCTTTAAAAAGTTAAATGTGAAATATGTATGCTTTAAGAAATCATGTTCTCCATGAAGATACCGATTTTGTTATTTCACTGAGTTGTCTTAACTTTTCCATATAAATTAGGAATTTAAAAGTTGACAGAAATGAAAGTAGGACAGAAATGGTTGTAATGGCTTCCATCAAGAATACACAGCTCATGCATATTTGTTAATGAGCTATGGGGTATTGATACTTTCCTCTTTCTTTGGAGCTTTCTTTAACCAGTATGATGTATTCTCAATCACCTTTGCATTTTTAGCATCTAGTGAAGATGTTGTCAAACTGATTTCGAATATACAAGGGAGTTGGATCGGGACAGGAGCGTGTCAGGGCTTAATTCTGCATTGATATTTCAGGTTATTTCAGCTCCACAGTTCTATGACTTTGTTTACTGACGATGAGAGTGAAAAAGCAATGGAAGTCAAATTTCCTTGATTGCACCCGCCTGGGCCTGGAAGTGATTTATGACGTCACCACTATCAGACTGTTCCCTTGGATGTGCCCTGTGTTCTGGCAAATATCACCTCAACCTGAGAGCTAGCCGGTACATAGGACCCCAGGGCTGTATAACCTCAGCACACTGCCAAAATGATGACTGTTTCCTTGTTTGTAGCCATTCGGAAGCTGTTATGATTTCTTCCATGTCAAGATTGTAAATTCATATCTATTTCAGATCCCATGCTTGCCTCAGGTTTTATCTACAGAGGAGATACACATAATTCCAGGGAAATGTGTTCCTACTTTGAATTATCTTTGCATTTGGCTTTATTCCTCATATAGACGGAAAATAAAGGGAGAAACATGGCAATCATTCCACAATAATCACACCTCTCTTGGTTGTCCAAAGAAATGGAAGGATGTAAATTATCTTCATCCTTCAACCATCATTATCATTTTCCCTCTTATTTAAAATAGTTACACATAATATTTATGTGTATTTTTCAATGTATATTTATTGACTGTCTACTCTAGGCCAGGCATTGTTCTAGTAGAAAACACAACTCCTTTCCTGAAGCTTTTATTCTAGTGAGGAAGACAGTCAAATTCAGAATCTTCCATTATATAAGTAATTTCTGATACTAGCGATTGCTAGGAAGAAAATAAAACATGAGATGGGTAAGGGCCAGTATTTTAGACAGAAGTGAACCATTTGAGCTGAAATGTGAGTGATTAAAGATTTTGGGGAAAAGCATCCAGCTAGAGGACCTAACAAGCCTGAGTGGGACAGGGATAGATGTATTTGGTGATTATCAGCAGGACCAGCAAGGCTTGAGTAGGTAAAAGAAGGAAAGAGAGAAACTGTTTGGAACTGAGGATGGATAGATAAGCAATGAACACATCATACAAGTCCTTGTGGACCATAGTAAGGAACACACACACACACACACACACACACACACATACACACTAGTATATGAGAAGCTGTTAGCAATTTTTTTTTTTTTAACAGGAGAGTGCTTCGATCTAATTTATTCTTTTAAAAGATAGTTTGCTGTTGGTGAGGATATGGAGAACTTGGAACTTCCATGCACTGTTGGTGGGAATATAAAATGGTGTAGCTTCTATGGAAAACAGTATGATGGTTTCTCAAAAAATTAAAAATAGAATCACCATATGATCTAGCAATTGCACTTCTGGGTATCTACCCAAAAGAACTGAAAGCAAAGTCTCAAAGAGATACTTGTGCACCCATGTTCATGGCAGTATTATTCACGACAGCCGAAAGCCAGAAGCAACTCAACTGTCCATCAATGGATAAATGAATAAACAAAATAAATTCCATACAGTGGAATATTATTCAGCCTTAAAAAGGAAGGGGAGTCTGATACAGGCTACAACATAGATGACCCTTGAAGACATAATGCTAAGGGAAATAAGCATGTTAGAAAAAGACAGACACTCCATTTTCACTTATATGAGGTACCCAGAGTAGTCAAATTTATAGAAAACAAAAAGTAGATAGGTGCTGGGGAGGAAGAGGAAAGTGAATGGGGGCAGAGTTTCATTGTGGGATGGTGAAAGGTTCTGGAGATGGTTGTACAACACTGTGAAAATAATTAATGCTACTACATTGTACACTTAAAATGGTTAGGATTGGTAAATTTTATGTTTTGTGGATTCTGCCACAATTAAAAATTTTTAGAAATTAAGTCATTTTCTGCTCTTTTTTAAAAAAAAAATCATATATTAGCAGAAGACAATATAAAAGCATGGAGACCTGGCAGGAAGCTAATGCACATTTCCAGCCTAGATATGATGGTAGCCTAGACTAGAATGTCCTCGTAGCCTTGACTAGACAGGGTTTGGTGTGGGTAGCAAATACAGACAGAGACTGCAGACAGTCCTTTCTAGGAGTTTCATAGTAAAGGTAAATGGAAAATGGGAGATGCATTTTAACTAGAGAGGATATAAAAGATGCACATCAGTGTGTGTAAAAGCTGGGAGATATGGTAGCAGTCTGAAAATTGGTGGGACTATCCATGAAAGAGAGAAATACTGATGGTGCAGAAAACAGGGAGATGAGTAAGGATGCGAAGTCTTTCATAGGCTCCTGGGAATCAGATTTAGTGGGCATTTGAAGGAGTTGCCCTCCAAACGAATGAAAGGTCACTCATACTAAAACCCAGAGTGAAAAATGGAGAAAAATGGCGTGAAGAATGGAGAATGCAGAGTGTAGGGGCCAGTGCTACAGAATGAGAGTTTGGATGTCAGAAAGATGATTTTGGTCTCAGTAATTGTTTCTGCTTCATCAGTGAAATAAGAAGTGAACTTATTTGGGACTGAAGAGGATAGGTTAAAGTTGAAAGAGTAAAGAGTAGAAGTATCCAGTTTTTGTCTTGGAAAATGCATAGGGGTGATACTGCAGGATTTAGAATCTCTTTGGGATTTATGAGAAATGTACCTTATCTCCTTTACTGGTGATAGCACTCGTAGGAGATAGGCTTGTTTTGTTTTGTTTACCCAAATTTAAAGGTGCAAAGCCTGAGGCTGAGAGGGACAGCTGTCATCAACAGCAGACCCCGTGTCTCCGTGCTACTTCCTTTTTGGCAAAGTTGCACCGTAATGTGTATTACTTAGGGTCCAGCATGTGCCCACTGTCTGACACTTCTCATTTAATATGTCACACTACATCTTTGCCTCAGATAAGAGAAAGGTTCAAAGAAAGTTCCCAAGGTCACAAGAAGCAGAAATTTCAGATGATTCTGGCTCCAAAACCCACTCTCTTACATCTCGTTCCATCCTTGAACGCCACATAGAGCAGCCTCTTCTAGCAGCGGCAGGCAACCCAACACCAATTTTCTTCATCATCGTCCCCAAAAAGGTGTTATTGCCCTGTGTGTGTATTTAAGACAAGTTAAAATGTAAATTTTGGGAAATTCACAGATTAAGATCCCAGGGATGGTTGGGGTTTTACTCTTTGTGGGAAATAAAGTAATCTGAGGCTCAAAGTTGAGCAAACTGTAGACCACTGCCAGGTTTCCATATTTGTAGTTTTGTGCTATCACTTCTTTAAGTTACAGACAGAAAGCATTTTTTTTTGTTTTTTTCTAAGTAAATTGCATTCTTTGGAAATGCCAGTTTTAATATGCTCCAGTGTGGTGTTTCCCCAAACAAAAAGCAAGGTGCCCCAGTGCAGTCAATGGTCATCACAATTCTGAGTCACTTGTTTCACCCCTCTTCAGTCTGGTGTTCGAGTGTGATATAGAATAAACCTCGCTACTCAGTATGGCGTGCATCCCCATTTCACCTCCTCATGGGCACCCTCAAATTATCAAACCTCATTAGAACCTGACGTGTATAAATAGCTAAAGGTTGCATCTCAAAAGGAAATATTTCATAATTCTTTCCTGGTATGGCTTTTTGCATCATTACATCTAAAATTAAACTGAGTTACTATTTGTAAGCATCATACCAAATGCAGAGTGACAGATCTGATTATATTTGGAAAAGTCATCTACATGTCAAAAATGTCATAGACAAAGTTAAAGAGCAAGCTGTTAAAAATTACAAAGTGCACATTTAAAAATTCATAATATAGCTATATACAAGAAAACGGAACTATAATAATATAACCCTGGACAAAAGCATACAAAAATAACTCACAAAGGCAAATGCGAATAATCAACAGACATAAACATTGTTCATCTTACAAGTGTAAAAAAATACAGTGAGGTGTAATTATTGTCTATCTCTCCAGAATAGAATAATTTTAAACTAAATATAAATAAATCATTATCATTAAAAATTGAGAACGTTAAGGGTTCCTCGGTGTGTAGGAGCCAGGGTGAGAGGCATGTGGGAGGAGCTTCGGGCGGCTGGGGTGAACATGACACAAGTTTTGGAAAGACGTCAAAAAAGATGATGAGTAGTTTTGTTTAACTCAATATAGATGATTTCAAGAACAGTGACCTGATCAAATCTATGTGTGTAAGAGTAATATGAGGACAGCCTCAATGTACTAGGGGCACCTGGGTGGCTCAGTCGGTTAAGCATCTGCCTTTGGCTCAGGTCATGGCCCCGGGTCCTGGGATTGAGCCTGAGTCAGGCTCCCTGCTCAGCAGGGAGTCTGTTCCTGCCTCTCCCTTTGCCTCCCCGCTCATGTTATCTCTTGTGCTCTCTCTCTCTCTCTCAAAGAAATGAAATCTTAAATTAAAAAAAGAATCAATAAACTCACACTGGATTCAATAGGCAATTTTTGCAGGGCAGTGTCTCTCATGGGCAGGGAGTGTGCCTATCTTTTCAGTGTCGGCACCGCAGAGTTCCTAAGCACAAAGAGAAACGTTGCTGGTGCTTATTCCTCCAGTGATCCATTCTTTCCTCTGGTACCAAAAAGTTCAGTGGCAGTCTAGTTCCTTGATTGTTTATTCAACAAGCATCATACTATGCTAAGTTGAGCCTGAAGCCAGAGATACAAAGATGACAAAAGCAAAGTTCTCCCTTTCAAAAATATTACAGGTTAATAGGATAGGAATGTTTAACTACCTAGCAATGCAGTGTGATAAATGACAATAGACTTATATATAGTAGAAGGGAATAGGAAGGGAGTGATCGACTCTTCCTGGAACAAAGTCTTCCCAGGGAAGGAAACACCATGAGTTTCAAAGGATAAACTTAGACTTCACATGGAAGTTGAAGGGGAGAAATGCCCTTTAGTCTTATCGTGTGTGTGTGTGTGTGTGTGTGTGTGTGTGTGTGAGAATGTTGTGTATAATGCTGTTTTTCTTTTCATAATACTTTCTCTTTACTGGAGAGAAAGGTGGATTGCTCTCTCTTCTGGTTCTCATGGTAATACTACTACGCCTGCCATATGCAATTTCTCCTAGGTGTGCTGATTCGTGCCTGAATTTCACATATGCAATCCTATTATACTGTTAGAACTGTTAGTTCTTTGAAGTAAAATTACTCTTAATTTTGTAAATAAGAAAAATAAATCCAAGAAAATGTAAATTTGTGATCATCACAAAAATAATCAGTGAAGGAGAAATGAAATTTTGCTCATTCTGATATCAAAACATACGTGATCCTCATCACTAGTGTCCCATTTATGCTTAGCAGGTATCTTGTTGAACTACAATTGTGCTTCCATGTGAGAGCAGGGGCTCTGCCTTCTTTACACTGTATCAGAAGCCTAGAGCACAGTAATCAGGCCTAGTGGATCTCCCCAAATATTTGAGGAATAAACACATAAATTAATGCACAAAGCCCCGAAAACATCCTTTGAGACTTGCCGAGTTCTATCAGCTACGAAGATCTTTTTGCCTCTTGAGAATAGAACTTGTGTTTCAATTCTGTAATTCCCTCACCAAACACAGAGCTTGTCCAAGGTAGGAGACTCTGACAGATTTATTTTAAAGTCAATGATCCATCTCTGATACCTTTTAGAATGGACTTCATTCCTTCCATTTAGTTTTGTAAAACACCATCTCATCACCCCAATAGGTAGGTCACTGCTTTCCTGTTCTTCTGAAAGGAACTGAAATCATTGCTCCCATTTTTTTTCAGGGTCGTTTCAGTTCTGGGGTTTCACAATACCTTCAGACAGCTCAACCCCCGTGGCTAATATGACCCATTTGGAGCCCTTATTTTCTCTGGGGGAAATTAATTTAAAACTCAGCTTGCATTCAAACAAATGCTTAGATCCCAACTGGTTTCATTCTTATAAGAAATGTTAGCAAATTATCATTAGAGGGAAACATTAAAGGGCCAAAAAAGGGAAAGCAATTGCCATGACAAATCTGGACTGAAATTCTAATCTACGCTTCAGTATTATTACTTTTTTGTCTAAATTTAATTTCTGTCAGAAAGGAAATTAGAAAATCTGTTTCTACACCATTTAAACCCCAAATTCCTGTTCACTGTTTTAACTTTGAAACATCAGTAGCCCCTGTGAGACTGAAATATTGCTCTCTGAGAAGAGATTGCCATTTTTATGCAGCTTTCTTTTTTTAAGATTTCATTTATTATTTATTTGAAAGAAAGAGAGAGAGTACAAGTAGGGGGAGCAGCAGGTAGAGTGGGAGAGGAAGAAGGAGGCTCCTCCTTGAGCAGGGAGCCCGATGTGGGACCTGATCCCAGTGCGCTCATGAGCTGAGCCAAACGTAGACGCTTAACCCACTGAACCACCCAGACACCCCTTTATGCAGCTTTTAGACTGCTCTCCATTGGTGCTGGACAGAAGTTCTATTCTCAAGAGGCAAAATGATCTTCGTAGCTGATACTTCATAGCTGGCATTCCCCTTCAGGTCTGCATGTACGACGCTAAGTGCAGGGAGCTTCCCACCCATTTGTGTCCATTAATGACCACTTTTTCACGAGTGAAGTCAATGGTTACAACTTTTATGAGGCTATGAGCTGCAGCGCAGCTGCCCTATGTACCTGTATTCCAGTCTTTCATTCTTGCGGGAGGACAGGTAAACAGTGATGATGGTCTGAAATCAAACCAACCTGCAAAGAATAATCGGTGACTTTGTTGCCATAAAGTGTAAACTCGGTTACTTCACAGCACCCCAAAACCATCCACCATCCAGATGGCTGTTAAACAACTTGAAAACCTCGATGATATTCTCCATTCATTTTTTAGGTTCCTCAGGAATTTCACAACTATGAATTATTATTGATCATTACAGATCTTAAATATTTCTTAAATCCATCCTTTTGTCTTCACTTTGCCACTTCTTTAATTCAAGTTCTCCATAAATTTGTCCCAGCAAATTTTTAGAGCCTCTTAATGGGTCACGTTGTGGAATTCCAAGGAGGTAAGATCAGAGAAAGTCAGAGTTTGTAGAACTCAATGGCATCTGATTTCCTTCAGCTGGAAGGAGACATCATTGCTTCTAACTTCATCCCTAAGATTTAATATTATACCTAAATTTTCACTCCCCTCCCCTATTAAAGGAGACCCATATCCACTCCCTCGCATTTCCCCTGCCCATTTAGGAAAAGGATTCTTTTTGTCCCATTCATGTAGGCTTATCCACATGACTGGCTTTGGCTAATAAAATATGGACAGAAGTGGCATGGGCCATGTCCAAGAAATGTCTTTGAGAACCATGACGTGGTGTGGTCATGGCATTTCCTTCTGCCAGGAGAGGGGCCTGGTCCAGATTCAGCCTCAGTCCTGCACCGAAGAAATGGCAAATGGCCTCAGCCAATAAATAACATGAGAAAAAATAAATCTTTGTGGTTTAAGCCACTGCGGTTTGAAGGTTACTTCTTACTCAACAATACGTAACAAAACTAATTAATACAATGAGTATTTCATTCTGTAGGTTATTTAATCCCTTATTTTAAAAAAATCCTGATTTTGTAGCAGTTGATATCCCCTCCAGAGAAACTGTCATCGGGTTTATGGACTATATGTCTTCTGTGGAACAGGAGATGAGGACTGAGTAAATGGAATAATATATGGACAATACACAGAGGGCAATGGGTTGACAATGAGGTAGATGATTTACCACTGTGGGTGTCTGTACCCATGTCTGCTCTGTATTAATTTGAAACGACTCAGCTGTACGCATTTAATGTCTTAGCTCATTCCAAAGAATGACATTTTCCAAAAGTCTTCTCTTTCAAAAATAATTTGTTTTTAAAAAGCAGAAATGTTTCTGCTCCCTGGACTTTTCTGACCTGCCAACTTGATGACATCAACACACCATGGTCTCTGGTGGCTTCTATCACCAACCATCACAGAGAAGACCCCCGACTTCCGCCCTGACACTGTCATTGTTCTGTAATTCTAACTTGAAAAAGTCTTTCAGCAGCAGCAATCCTGTGTTAAGCACCGATGAAGGGAAGGACTCTGACACAATAAGGTGCTTATAACTCAGATCCTGGGCTTGGTGGTGAATGTGAGAGCCCGGGAGACAGAGGGCACTGGGAAGCAGCAAACCATGAGGCAGCCACGTGGGCTCCAAGGGGCCAGGGATGGAGAAGGGGATGGCTCAGGCTCCAGGCTGAGCAGGAATCTGACTCGTCCCACACACAGGCTGTCTGGGCCTTAGCGTGGAGCAAAACAGGGGATACCCAGCGCCAAGATTGGGGGGGAGGTGACACTAATGCAGAAGAGATGAGAGTGGGGAGAAAGGTGGGAAAAAAGAAAGAAAAGAACATTTACTGAGCACCTACCACAAGATTCTGGCACTTACATCTCTTTCCTAATTTAAGCTTGAAGGCAAGTCTTATAAAGTAGGCATTAGGCATGCACATTACAAAGATAAGGAGATTGAGGCTTAGAACTTACTCTATTCCTCGTAGCTAGTAAGTGCCAGAGCTGTGGGCTCCTGCTCTGCCTCTTCCACTGAACCAGTGGTCTTGGCAAGCCATGTAATTTTTCTGACATTTGACCTCTTAATGCATATTGTATAAATATCCCTCATCACCTCCCTTGGCTGTGACAAGGCAAAAATGGACAACGGGTGGAATGATACAATGCCATGGCTATAGCATCCCTCTACTCTCCACTACTTCCTGCTGTTGCAAGTTCCATTCCCCCCACTTAGAATACTCTTCTATGCTCTTGTTCCCCCCCCGCTCCTGCCCCCATGCACCACCCCACCCCGCACGCAGGCCTTCCCCAGCCTGGGCCCTCTCTACCTGGTGAAGCCTGGAAGTGCCCACGGGAACCCACAGCTCCCCTAACTCTCTGTGGTTGTGGAGGAAAGTCAGTGTTTCGATATCTGTCTCTTTTCTCTCTATCGTCACCCCAACTCAGGTTTCTGGGCCAAGGAGGTTTTTCCTTCATGGATTTATTTGTATAGTGTTCATTTCACACGCTGATCGAGAGTCACATTGTGCCTGGTGCTGGGGACACACTGATAAATCGAGGCAAAGCGGTCTCTGTCTGCACTAGGCTTACCTCATGGGACATCATGGAAAAGGGGCTGGGGAATTACGATAGGGACCGTTGCAAAGGCAGGGGACACAGAGGGTCTCTGAGGCTCAGGCTGAAGCACCTCGATTAGATCTGGGTGGGGGGAAAGCCTTTGGAGGAGAAGTGTCATCCAGGAGATGAGGGTGACGCAGTGAAGGTGAAGGGGGAAAAGCCATCCTCCCAGTCTGCAGCATGTGCTATTGGCAGGAAAACATGAACCGGAGGGAAGGACTCTTGGAACAGCTTTCGAAGTGTGTAGTGTACGGTGTATTTCCTGGCTGTCACCCGCGAAGACGTTAAAACATATCACTATTTGTCACTCTGGTGCACATGCGTTCTTATACTGAGTGAAAATTCAGTGTATCTTCTAGAAAGAATCCTATATATGTTCTGATTTATTACTCACCATTGCCGTTTATCTTATCTTACTTTCTGAAACCTCCTTTCAAACGGGAAAATACAGCTGATGGAGGAACGCGTGTTCCTCCCTGGGTGACGGAGAAAGGAAGGTGAGGTATGCGAGTTGAATCAGATAGTTGGGGGTTTTATTGTGTTCTCTGAGCCACTTTTAATAAACTTTCCTGATACTCAGTAAAAGGATGTGGTCGCCATCAAAAGCTCTTTTCGGTAACCAGATCAACAAGAGGAGAAAAATACACCTACACAGTCCCAGGTGCAGCCGACTGCGGGGTACTCTGAGTACAGGCTGTCTGTTCCCTGGCTGGTGAGGAGCTCACTGGGGCCTGCGGCTCACATCTCCCCTGCCCTCAGCGGGGCAGCAGACCCAGCCTCCCTCAGCTGTAAGCTCAGGGGGAGACGAGAGGGCACTTCTCTCTGCTCTCCTACCGTAGAGTTGCTCTTTTCTTCCCAACTTAGAACTTCCTGACCCTCACCTCCAGCCCAGAAGGACTGGCCAAAGTACTCAGGCTACTGAGTAGCCTCAACTTCATCTGTTAAACACACATGGTCCTGGCTTAGCCAGCCCCATCAGTGAGTGACATGGGGTGTGGAGAGAAAGCCAGCTTGGGGAGTCAGGAGTTCCACTGCCAGCCCTGGGTGCTGGGGCAGGGGCCCACACACACTTGCCCCAAGGTGGAGAGGACCCCCATTTCCTGGGGCCATCACCAGCATTCTCTCATTTAGGTGAAGAGAATTCACCCATCGTCCTGCCTATAGATTTCCCGTGTCTAAGAGACAAATGACAGATGGGACAGACGGTGAGCGCTTAAACGGGTTTAGAGACACTCTCAAGGGCTTCTCCTTAGGAAACTCCCATCTCCAAAACATTCTCTCATCTTTGAATTCTCCATAGAGATATTGACATCTGTTTTATGTTGTACCTATGAGGCTGCGGGCACTCCGACAGACTTCAGGATGCGTCGTGCTGTTGTCTTGCTTAACAGTTTTAGATTTCTGTCTCCCTCACCCTACAGGAGTTAAGATATGTTCACTTGAAAAGTTATTTTAAGGATTAAGTAAAAGTAGGTCAGATTGACATTTAGTGCTCAGCACGGGGACCCGAAGCCAAGGAGGCGGGAAACACACGTGCTCCGTGTGGCCCTGTGTCACGAGCCGCACACTCAGGGCCAGGCCCCCAAACACGGGGAACCCGTATCTGCTCGCTGCTCTGTAATCGAGGTGACAGGAAAAGGAGGTGCCCTCGCGGTGCCCTAACGCACAGTCTCTGCTCTGATCTGTAGTTGGCACGATGCAGATACCTTCCATGGCCTGCTTAGCCTCACGGCCATATGGAGATGTCCAGTTCATACTCAGCTGACGGTGGGAGACACAAGGCCTGAGAAGGCTAAGCGACTCTAGGAAAGGCTCGTCGTTTGTTAAAGTCAGGTTTTGAGCTGGGACCCCAAAGTCTAAGCTCAACACCATTTCTCCCCGGCCTCAGTGGCCTCAATGGTAAGCAGCATAGACTTGTGGAGATGAGAGAAGCCCCTGCTGCGGGGTTGTTCTCTTTCCCCCTGGCCCCTCTATGCCCCACTCAGGAGCAGGCTCGGGCCTTCACCTGGCTTGTCTCATTCTTAAGAATAGCTCTTGGCATTGCCTGGCATCCACCCAGCTGACCCAGTCCAGGCTGAGTGTGGGGAGGACTGGCCATCTCCCAGCCTTGCCGAGCTCTGCCTGCAAAGCCCCTCACACAGCCGCTGCTATATTGGGCATCAGGGCTGGCACCAAAGAGCAGGCCTTTTAAACCTTCCCAAGGTCGCAGAGAGGTGTTCCAAGGTCAGATGTGCGCAAAGGACAATGTGGCTCTGACCGACCGGTAACCAGATATCCGCAGCACGGATCTTTTTTGGGACCGGCTGTTGCTCCTGGTGCTTTAGCTCATTCAAACACACATATTTTTTAAAAAAATATAAATCTGTTGGTGACGTATGAAATGGTAAGTGTCCAGAATGCTCACCTTCTGAAGGTCATCAAAGTGCATCTCATGTAAACGTCACTTGGTTCAGCATCTTACAACTGTCTATGATATGGCCAGCACGTGACCAGATGGATGGATGGTGGCCCTGTCGGTGAGGGTCCCACAGCATGGACAGCAGCAGAGCAGCTGGGGACTCAGTAACTACACAGATACCTACTTAGCACAGTACTGAGCTAAGTACCCCGTGACAGTCCGTAAAACAAGGTGCGCGGAGATGGGAGAACCTAACGTATTACCGGGTCTCTTCAGCAGGGCTGACAGATAATCTAGCCCTGCCATTGAAGAATCGGCGCCGGAGTGACAGAGACAAAAGAGCAGGGACTTCAGCCTAAGGCACAGAGGTGCCAGGAAAAGCGGGGGAGGCCAGGGATGGGTCCCACATGACTGATGTTGAGAACCGGCAGACTTGGGGTTCCACAAGGACATTTGGGCAGGATCATAAAGGATCCTGAATGCCAGGCTGAAAAATAGCTTTGAATCCAACAGAAATATTTACCCAGATCCTCTGAGTGGATCTCGGATAGTGTGTCTCCCAATCAGTTCAGTGGGGACGGGCGACACACAGTCACCGTGTGTTCTAATCACAGTGCAGCTGGCAGTTACGAGATTGAGCTGGAAGAGGGTTTCTTATCGCACTTCCAGCAGCCAAGTAAAATCTTATTTTTCATTCCTTAAAACTAGTATTATTTGTTTACCATATCCTGTTTTATGACATTCCGAAAACATTTTGACAAAAATAGAGAATAAAATAACGGACACCTAAGTATCACTCCCAACTTTATCAAATGGCAACCCTGTGCCGTACTGGCCAGAGAGGATGATTTTGCGAACTTATGAACACGCCGCGGCTCATGAGGTCCCTGTGCCCGGATTCTCCCCAGAGACGACTGCTGCGGGGCAGGTAGTGCCCCTACTCCTCCCCCAGTTTTTAAAGAGTCACTGTTTATCATGAGAAATTCTACGATATATTGTAGGTTTGAAAATCTTTTATAAACAATATCATACTGCATGTATATTTTCTTCATATATGTATATATTTGCTAAAGCATGTTTTAGAGATTTTTTGCTACTGATTCATACAGTACTTCTATGGGGTTTTAATTGTTGAATAGTAGTGGATCACAATTTTTTGATTCATCTGTTGAGGAACATTGTTTTCCGGGGGAGTTGACAAGGGAAAACGCAACTGTGTGGAACTTAAGGTCAAAATCCGAGAACCGGAGATAAAGATCATATGCGAGACTATGTGTGCAACACCACGGGGTGCTGGCTTTTGTGTGGACTTCCACAGATCACCTGCCCCATCCTGCGATTTACTGCTACACTTCTCTCTACAAAAGTCTGCTAAGCGGTTTCCCTGAAGACCCATAGTGATCAGGAAAACACACTTGTTCAGTGTTTCCACTGAAGGCCTTTGCAGTATTTCCATTAGGGCTGAACTCTGTTAGGTTGCTAGATTTACATACAGGATTTCTGTTGCTCTGGTGTTTGTGACTGAATCTGTGGCTTTCTCCAGGCACATCGCACACTCATTTCTGTCTAAATGATTTTTTCAGCTTATCCTCAGAGGTTTGTTCATTTCTGCACTGGATGGCGGATGGAGGTTGGAAAATGTTGACTGTGTCCGTCTTGAATTCGAAGCTTCCAAGGGTCCCAGCATCTCTGCCCTGGTGTACTGTAGGCCACGTCAGAGGACTTGAACCTAAACTGATGACTACTTTACTTGTGAAGGGTAAGGGTCTCTATATTTAATGAGGTAGGACTTCCGGCAACATAAAGGACATTACTCCTCACGGGAATTCTATGCCGCGAACACAGGGCAGGGCGTCCTCACCTCTCTCTCACTCCATGTCATGGCTTGAGGGAGACAAGTCATAGGCTGAAGAAGTGAGAAAAAAGGAGATTAGATAATCTGTCCACTGTCACACAGAGAAAACAGCAGAAAATAAGTACTGCTTTATCTAAGTCTAAAATTATAGTTTTAGCTCAATCAAGCCAATATTTTAGTTAAATATAAGAATCACTTTTTTTCATTGAATATTGTCCTGGTGCATTCTGAGGTCCGTGGCTCATCCTGGCAAGAGGCAAGGAGAGGACATGTGAGAGCTCTGTGTGCCTTTGAATGTGCTTATCCAAACACTCTGTTTTTCTTGAAAGTGATGGACCCATTCAATGCAACAAAGCCTTTCATTCTTTAATGGTGTTATTTTACAAATTACCAATGGGTTGGCATGGCTCGCAGGTTGTGCCACCAGGACAATCCCTCTGCAGCATCCAGAATGGGGGGCCCACACAGGAGTCCCCCACTTCACAGCCTTCTTGGTACATTCCCCTAGCCTCCTGGCCAGCCAGCTCCAGATCGAAGCAACTCGGTGTTTGAGTCCCAGGTCCCAGGGAGACGCGGTGTTCGCAGTCAGTCGCCTCTGAAAGGCAGCGTGATGATTAGCAAACCAGATGTCTTGACACATACAAGGCTTCCGGGGCAGATACCCACCCACAGATTCTCAATTAGGGAAATCTACAATTAACATGACAGCGAGGAAGAGGGTCTGGTGTGTGATTAAAATACTTTGGCTAGTGTTTATTTTGCTGAGATATCAGTGAATAGCTTGCAAAAATTCATATGAAATCCAGTAATTTGCTAAAATGTGAGACCATTGAAAGGTAGAGTGGAGTAGTAATCAATAAACTTTTATTTGCTTAAGAAAACAATCTCTTTCTTGGCTAATCCTCCTAGATTCTATGATTCTATAATCCTCATTGGGCTTGAGAAGATCTGAGAAGTGAACTGAAGGTGGGGAAGTCTGGTCACAATGAGAAAAGACCCACCCAAGAGCTTCACAAATTCTGATGTGTCTTGAGCCCCAGAAGGTTTCAGACTTTGCAGCTGCAGATGACAATTCCTTTTCTTTCCTCTCCTTGTTTTCTTCTCAAACTGAATTTCAAAAATGAGGCCAGTGATTGCGTGTGGCAACAGACAGAAGCTGTTTTCAGAAGAGCGCCTGCTTGCAGAGGCCTGGGAAACCTGGGCTTCCCAGCCACACACAATGGTTTCACCTAACATGCTACTCCAACCAGGTGGCAAGCCCAGTTCCCGAAACGGTCATGGTCCAACACGTTAGGCAAGCAACAGTAAGAAAAGCATAGCAGGTTTTCTGTGCTCTGATTACGAAGAAGAGCCTTAGAGGACAGCTTCGTTTACACACTGGATGGCCACTTCCTACAAAGGGTGCTGTGGGGCTCACGTGCATCCGCACCCTTGAGCAAGAACGTCGTCACTTGCCAAGATTGGGCCCACTGGGGAGATGGCTGGGATCTGGATGGACCAGGGGACACATGGAAATTTCATTCAGAGTATGTTTCTCTCTGTACTCACCCATCCCTCCATTTCAGTTGTATTTTGAAGGAAATAAATAATTATTTCTTTTTTGCTCTGAAAATTCCACATGCTATTTTTACTGTGTTTAAAGAGATGACAGTGGATGATGGATATCTACTGAAATTGCATGACCATTCATTCTTTCAACCAACTGACTGATGACTTCTTAGTCAGAACCTTACTGTCGTAGTTTCTGGGGATAACAACAACTATATATATGTATGTATATGTAGAGAGAGAGGGGGAGAGAGAGAGCAGAGTCCTTCCCTCCCTGTCTATCAAGGAAGGCATATATTTGAATTCTCTTAAACTGTAGTGAGTTAGAGGACTGAGAATACAAGGTCAAACATCTAATGGAAATTAGGAGACCAAGAGGACTGGGTGATCAGTAAGTTTTGCAGAGAAAGCAGGACTTGAGTAGGTGGTGGTTGAACAGAAACAGAAGAGTGGGAGTTTGCTAGAAAGACAAGGATGGAAAGGATTAATCAGAATTAATCAAATCAGAAGGAGTTGCAGAAAAACACAAAGGCCTAAGATAATAGTAATGACATGCACTACCTCAGCCCTAGTGACAGAACTGGTGCAAGTTTGAAGTGTGTACACACTAGTTCAATGATTCCTTGGGATGACGTTATGAGGCAAGTGTTATTATTGTCTTCTTGTTTTACAGGATAAAACTGAGGCTTAGGAAGAGAAGAACTTATTCAAGTCAAAGAGCTAACAAGTAATGGAAGCGGCATTCCAACTTGGGTTTCCTTTTCATTTCAGAAATGGGGCTCCTAATGCCACCCAGCCCAGACACAGCACGTGACCTGCAGGTGGGGTCAGGAGAGGCAAGTTCAACAGCTGGCGTGGTCATTCCTCATAAGACAGAGACAGGTGGGAGAGTTTGTGGCACTTTCAGCAGAGGAGGGACTTCACCATACGGATATTGTAAAGAGCTGTCTTTTGCAGCTACTGGGCAGATAGGATCAGTGGAGAGGGAAGGGGAGTGCCTGGAGAATCTGGAGCCTGAGAAGAAGTGGGAATGTCTGATCCTGAGGACAGGACTGAGTGTTCAGGAGAGGCGGCTGCTTGGAGATGGCATCCTGAGGATAGATCTGCAAGATGTTTGGGAATTAAAAACCTACGTGAGTTGAGCAGAGGAGGGAGGCTGCAGAGAAATGCCCAGGTGTCTGCACTGAGATCCACGGTAAATGTGTCGCCCTTGACCAAGATCCCATGAGCAGAGCAGCTCGTGACGGCCCCTGACGATCTGCTCTCTGTCCCCGTCAATAAACTGTTTCTGAGCACTGATAGTGCACAGGGAGGCGAGCACGTACCAAGTAACAGGGCTAACTTCCTGTGGTGCAGGGGCCTCCAGAGAGGTTGGGAGAGAAAGCCAACCCAAACCACGCTGACCTGGCACATGCCCAGGATGGGGCTGAGGAGTGGACATGTGCAATAGGTACCACAGGAGCTCGGAGGAGCAAGGGTCACCACGGGGCTAGATTTGGGCAGCAGATGGTTCTGGAGAAGGGCCCTGAG
This sequence comes from Spilogale gracilis, assembly GCA_004023965.1. Taxonomy (NCBI): domain Eukaryota; kingdom Metazoa; phylum Chordata; class Mammalia; order Carnivora; family Mephitidae; genus Spilogale; species Spilogale gracilis. Next base: position 154,674 of record PITA01002334.1, read on the forward strand.
CTTAGAAGATGGGAGGGTATATGAGCATGCAGAGCCACAGCCTGCAGGTGGGGTGTTCGTGCAGGAATGTCTGATGTCTGCCTTCCACACAGAATTCTGGTGGGATATAGAGACCAAATGATAAATTCAACTCAGACTACAGAAATCTGTGAAGGGGACCGCTGAAGGGCGTTGCTGTTTTCTATTTTCTGAGTGTGTTTAAGTGTTTAAGCTGCTTCTCTAGACATTGGTGTGGTATTGGAATCACTTGGGGGTGTATGTTAAAATTGAAATCCCTAGGTTGGCCTGCAGGGATTCTGAGTCAGGATTTATGGGGTGGGGCATGAGGACATGACCCTTTAACAACAGCAACCAAGCAGTCCAGATATAACTACCTGAAGACCACACTCCAGGATAATGACAACTAGGAAATTGTATATTAGCACATGTAAACAGTCAGCACCTACATTTTATTACAGTTGAGTAAAACCATACAAAATATTTTATGAAATGAAAACAAAAATCCTCATGGATATTCAAATCAGTCTTCAGATTTCCTAGGTGTGTCTTATACTCCCCCCCCTTTTTTTTTCTGCTTTTCTCTGCCTTGCTTTTGTCTCAGATTCTCACATTTGTATCTCTTTTGTCCTTGTCATGTGTTCAACTCTCGTTTCTCTTTCACCTTTGTTCCATCCCTTTCCTTGTCCCTAACCCAGTCCCCACCCCATGTCACCACCTGCTTTCCAATTCATCCCTCCTTCTATCATCACAGCCCCATCGTAGAGAGCTGATTTCACTATTGTACACTTTGTAGCACAGTGTTGGACTGGATCAGTGCTTTTTTGCATCTATTAAGATGACCATGTTTCTATCTCTTTATTCTGTTAATATGATCCATTGTGCCGATTGATTTTTGGATGTAAAGCCAAATTTGCATTTATTTGGTCAAGTTCCTCCCCACCCATGGCATGACGTAGGGTCTATATAAAACACATACATCGTTTTCTGTTCAGTTTTCTAATACTTTGGGAAGTGTGTGGTATCCAGACATGATGGATTGTTCAGTTCTTGTAATGTCTTAGTCTAGTTTTTATGCAGGATAATTCTACATTCACATTAGTTTGGAAGTACTCCTTCTTCCTGTATTTTCTGAAGGAATTTTGTAACATAGCCATTATTTTTTCCTTAAGTTTTGGAGAAAATTCACTAGTGATACCATCTTGGTAAGCAGTTCTCATTGTCAGAAGGCTTTAAATTATGAATACAATTTCTTTAATAGTCTTCATTTTTTTTCTATTTCTTCTTAGGCAAGTTTCTTTTTTAATTACTGTCTTTTAAGGATTTTTCCATTTCATCTAATCTATTAAATTTATTGGCATAAAATTGTTCATGCTATTTTCCTATCATCCTTTTAATTCTGCAGTCTCTTTGGTAGCAATGTCCTCTTTCATTACAGATATCAGTACTGTCTGCTTATATTTATTGATCAGATAGCAGGGGATCTACTCTAAATATTATGAATTCTGAGTTATCAGAATTCTGGTTTCTGTTAGTTTTTTAAAAATAAATATGACCCTTTTTTTGGCAGGCAATTATCTTGGTTGGACTCAAGTTGAATACTTATTCATTTTAGGGGTTCGTTTATTTGTTTGCTTTTTTAATAGTTTTTTGTTTTGTTTTTTGTTTGTTTTTGTTTTTTTTTTTTAGCTCTGAACCCAGTTGGCATACTTTTCTCTTTAGCTGAGCCCCTCTAAATCTACTCTGGCTAGAGATGTGGGCAAAACAATTTTTGCCTTCTGGGTCTTCTTTCTGCTCTGTTCTCTTATTTCTCTCTACGTCTTCTCTTTTTCCCTCTTCTCCATTTGCATCTGATTTCACCTGGCTCAAGGATAAAAGCTATGATAATAGCAACTCTACTATGTACAATTTTCTCCAATGGCTGTGTCATACCCTTCCGAATCTGAAAGCTCTGTTGGTTCAGAGTTTATGCTTGTAATTTGCAGGAAAATGGGTTGTGGAATGATCTTACTAGCCATTCCCCAAAAGAGAGCTACATTTTCCTCTGCCTTCATTTTTAAAAATTTTTGGCTATTAAGAGAATTCTAGTTTTGGCAGGGAGTGGGGTGGGGAGGTTTCTTCTTTTCTTTGTCTCTTTAAGGATCTTGATCCATTGTACACTGTATTGCATTGTTTCTAACATGAAGTCTGTAGTCATTCTTATCTTTGTTCTTCTACATGTACTGTGTCTTTTTTGCTCCTTAAAATGTTTCTCTTTCTCAAATTGTACTATAGCAATTTGGTTATGACATGTTTTGGCATGGTTTTGTGTTTATTCTGCTTGTGTTTTCTTATGTTTCTTCCCTTTGTGGGTTGTAATAGTGTCTGACTCCATTTTTTTGGTCTGTGTTTGGGGGCTAACAGCTTCTAAACCCCAGTCCTCCCTCTTACACTTCTGCCCTAATCTGGAAACTTTGGAGAGAAAGCCCAAGTGCTCCCTCCTTTGGTGAACTTTCATCTGGGCCCTATGCCCTAACCATAATAAAACCCCAGCTATTCTTGTCTCCTTTCCTAGTATTCTCAAGCCATTCTCAGACCACCCTGGAAAGCCTTCCTTCAACTCAGCAGAAGTCTCATTATGGAGTAGTAAGCCATTTCATATCCTCTTGGTGTGTGTGTGTGTGTGTGTGTGTGTGTGTGTGTGTGTGTATGTGTGTGAGATAAGTCTCAACATCTGAACAAAATTTTTAATCAGGGTCCATCCTATAGCTTCAAGTATATGCAATACAGGTTTTTCATTTTCACCCATGAAAATATATATACATTTAAAAAAAATATTTTCCTGTCTCCATTCTGGAGCATAAAATTCCTGTATGTGAGACCACTTGATATTGCCACACAAGACACTGAGCTTCTGTTACATATTTAGGCTTTTTTTTTTTAAATTAAGATCAGTCAGTGAATTTTTCATTTCAGGTAATTTTCAGATCTAGAAATTCCATTTGGTTCTAAAAATCTATAATTTCTTTCATCATCATATTCACATTCTCTTTTAAATCCTTGAATGTATTTATATGACCAGTTTCATTGGTTTGGTCAGTTAATTCCATATTTTCTGTTGTTTCTGAATTCATTTGTATTCCCCCTATCCCCCCCTTTTTTTTTGGTCTGATTATGTATCATAGTTTCCTGCTTCTTTGTATGCTAGTGATTTTTTTATTGGAGGATAAGCATTGTGACACTATGCTATTGAATATTGAAAGTTAAGCTTTGTTGTTTCCTTTAAAGATTGTTTTAACTTTATCTTGGCAATGACTTAAGTTATTGTGGATCATGATTATTTTGAGGTTTATCTGAAGTTTTGTTAGGGCATATCTAGAAAAACCTTTTATCAAGGGCTAATTTAATCCATTCTATATGACATAATTCTTGAGTGTTTACTAAATGTTCTAGGTGCTCAATATGGTCTTTTTATTCAGACTGGCCCTCCAAACATGTTAAGTTCTGGAAGCTGATCAGCTTACAATGACTGTTTTTCTTTGTCCAGCCTTGTGATATTTCACTTTATACATGTAAATATAGACTCCAAGAACAAACTAAAGGGGACCACTCCATATGTTTTTAGAACTCCTTGTCTACATAGTTCCCTTCCATCTGGAACACTGTCATTCAAATTTCATTCACTTACGCCTCCATAAACTACCATCTCTGCTTCATCAGCTTGAGAGTTTTGACATTCTCAGCTTGAGTTCTTCTTTCCTGAAGCAAGACCCATAAAATGCCTCCAGAGAGAAAATAGAAATAATAATAATAGGGCTCAACTCATTGTTTTCCTTATCTCAGAACTCACAGTCATACTTTGTCTACTGGCCAGCTATTCCATATTTTGTGCCTACATTTCTAATTGCTTTTGGTAGGAAGGCAAAATCAATACCAAGTACTCCTTATTTTTTGAGAATGGGAGTTCTCAGATCTTTTGTTTTAATGCCTTGAAAAAAGTTTTAGACAAATAGAGATTTGTACTAACTTATATTTTAATCATATTTGGAACTTACAATGAGAATAACTCAGCTGAGGTGGCAGTAAAATAAAGAGAAAATTTTACACAGGGGTAATTCACGGTACACTCCAGTCAGGACAGATCATGGTCTATTCTATGTGTCTTTCAAAGAGGTTTTGTTTATTCTTTAAAAAAAGTTGTAAGATTTATTGCCATTTCACAAATGTTAAAATGTAAAAATGTTGCATTTTATAATTGAAGAAATAGGATTATTATAAGACACAGCAAGGGAGGAGAGCATGAAAACAAGAAAGATGCAGTTATGTTGATAAACATAAAGCAAACCTGAGGAAAATAGCAAATATTATGGACTGATGAGTTTTCACATTTTTTTCCTTTCTTTTCATGATTTTATAGAATAAATGTACTATTTGTATAATAAAATTATATTTTAATAAATGATGCTGGAACCACTAAATATTTATATGGAAAAAGAGAAACTTCACCCCTACCCCAAACCATATACAAAAATTAATTTACATTGGATAATGTATTCAAGGATTACATGGATCTCACTTCTTTTGATCTCAAATTCTGGGTGAATTCTATTAAATTAGTTAACTCTTCATTAAAAATGAATTGATTTATTATAGTATGATGGGGTGAAAAAAAACAACTAAGAATCAAATAGAGGCAATGTTTTCACCATTAGAATCAAGAGAAGTATGTGAGTTGAGAAGCTCTGCGCATACTGGAGACTGGGCCTGTGAAGTCAAGGGTGACTTTCGAGGGATTCTGAAGCACAGTAAACATCAAAGGCAGAAGTACAGAGAAACAGTATTGCTCAGTGATTTCTTTGTACTGTAGTGTGTTTCTCAGGCAGCTGCTTTGAGATTCCTATGGCCAAGCACTCAGTAAGGTACTCACATCTATTATCTCTGTTAAACACAGAAAACCCATTTATTTCTCAGTTATTACTTCAGCATCTGCCTATCTGAAGCATTTCAGAAGAACGTCTGAGGACTGATGTCAATTCTCAAAAATTCTCTGTTATCTTTTCCTTAAAAGATTTTAGAATCTTTCTCATATTAAATATTGATATATAGAACATTCAGATTCTTATTTTATATTATGGAGAGGGAATTATGTAAGTAATTGAAAGCCCTATGAATTTGGTCATATTTCTGATTTCACTTTGTCATTTCAATATCTGGGGACATGGGACCTCCTTATATATCAGCCATCAAATTAAAAAAAAATAAAATAAAAAAGCAAGTAAGGAATCTTAGATTTTCTATGACTAATGGGAAAAGAAATGCTGAAGCAGAAAACAAGACTAGCATGTGTTTGTGCCAAAGAACAGAAGCTGCACTGCCCCTAGCTATGCCTATGCGAGCCAGCCAACACACAGCCCACCGGAGTACTACTCTTCCACTCTGGTCTGCCCCCAGGCCTCACCTCAAGGAATGCCAGCCTTATGTCTGTCCTCCACCCACAACCCCAAGCACCTGCCATCAAAATGCGTCCAATGGAGAGACTCTTGGGGTGCATCATGGGAGAGTGAGGACAATGTCCTGGCAGGGAAGATTTTTACCCACCCAGAGGCTCTGGCCTTGAACCGGCGCTTTTACAACAGGCCATCTGTCTCAAGTTGTCAATCCCTAGGATCTTCAGGGATCAGAGAAATGGGCTGCTCTTTTCAGAGCCTTATGCTAATGAGCCTCCTGACAGACTATTTGTGAGACCAGAATGATATTAACAATGGAGAGCTCCTGGTGATGGGCTTTGATATATTTTATTTTTCAAATCACTTTCTGTATCTCCTAATGTTTTTATGAGGAATTATTTACAATTAGCAAAAAAAAATTAAATCTATTTTAAACTATAAACATGATACTCTTTCTGTTCTCCCTTTATACTTAATATTTAATGTGTATATATTTATGTATTACTTTATTAAGACTTAAATTTGTTTTTCTCCATGATTTTATTTTATTTATTTATTTTATTTTATATTTTTAAAAATATTTTATTTATTTGCCAGAGAGAAACACAGCCAGAGAGGGAACACAAGCAGGGGGAGTGAGAGAGGGAGAAGCGGGCTTCCCGCCGAGCAGGGAGCCTGATGTGGGGCTCCATCCCGGGTCTCCAGGATCATGACCTGAGCCGAAGGCAGTCGCTTAACCAACTGAGCCACCCAGGTGCCCCTCCATGATTTTATTTTAAAATAACAGAAATAAATTATGCAACTAGACTCTGGAGAATTCAATACTATCCATATTACTTTTAAAGTCTGATCTTAGGGTGCTTTTGTGGCTTGGTCTGTAAAGCATCTAACTTTGGATTTGGGCTCAGGTTGTGATCTTGGGGTCATGAGATTGAGACCTGAGTCAGGCTCTGTGTTCACTGAGGAGTCTGCTTGAGATTCTCTCTCTCCCTATTCCCTCCTCTCCCTTATGCCCCCCACACTTACTCTCTCTCTTTCTCAAAAATTAAATAAAACTCTAAGTCTGTGATATTGTTAGAGAACATTTCATATGTCTGTCTTTGTTACATTAACACAGCTTTTAAATATACATGCCGTAAGGGAAAAGCTCATTTGCCAATCAATAGTCCATAGTACTTTATTTCCATGAACAATGAAATTATATCAAGGGGGGCATTTCTCCCTTGCACAGTGGAGGAGAAATGCCCAAGTGCTAGAGCTTATAGGGCAGTGACTGAGATAAAAGAAAAAAAAACAAAACATGATTTTAGGGGAGACTCTAGATGTGTATTTTATCATAATATTCAATTTAAAAATAACTTTGGCAATAATTCTTTGAGCAGTCCTATGCTAAAATATAAAAGACACATTTTCTATATTTAAGAAATGCATAATTAATTTTATAAGAAATCTAAGAGGTATCCCTCCAACTTCTCCCCCCCAAAAAACCCAATTTGTATAAAATACATGCAACCCAAGTAGGTTGTGAGAAAAAAATCTAATCATTTATACGTCTGCTCCTATTTCAATGAATGTTACTTTAATCTTTGAAGTTCATATTTTTGTTTTTGTTTCATAACTCTCCCTTAAAAAATCTACTTCAAGCACTTTCTCTAGATAGGTTTGATTTCTGAAACAAAATCTACCTCAGTAGGCAGTAGATTTTCACAGATGTAATAAAGCTAGATTTTTGAATTGACTTCCCTGCTCATTGCATCCTAAACTGCCCAGAGAGATTTCTAAAAATAAAGATGGGATGGGGGGAAGAATGAAAGGAAGGGAGGGAGGGACAGAGGGAAGAGGGAGTGAGGGAAGAAGGAAAGGAAAGAAAAGAGAAAGAAAAAGAAAAAGAAGTCCCACAGGGTAAGGAATGATAAAGAATTTTCAAGCACTGATTAATTCATAGCCTGCTCGTTTCTTGCTTTTTGTCTCCAGCCTGAAATATAAGGCAAACAACAATTAATCTTATAGTATCCTAGGAGTAAAGAAACATATTTTTAAAATTTTTTCTAATCTATTAAATCTGTCCGGTTCATTTTCTCCAAAGCTGCTTGATCTTCAAACTCATTTCAGTAATCAACTCTCCCTAAAGTTAGAAGTCTTGCCATCAATGGAAGACCACCATACCTGTCCTTAAGGAAGACCAAGGAGCCATTTTCCATTGATGTAATGAGATGGACAGAAGTTTACTATCAACAGAACCAGCTCAGGCGTCAGCAAGGCTTCCTAAGGATGAGGGGTAGGAGGACAAGAAGTAGCAGGCCAGCATAACCCAAAATGCAGTGGAATGGATTGTGGTGATCCAGGTCATAACGCATGACTGAAATTTCATTTGAACATCTTCTGTGGTTACGCGGATTACACTGTAAAGAGATCAGGAGGGACGAGGCTAAAGGTATTTCACGACTTTCAGTTATTAGCCCTTTTTGTTCATTTTGTATTTCTCTGATGGAAAAAACGAGCCTGCATCCCCTTTGAAGCAAATGAGATCTCTACACTTAGCTCTCATGACCTAAGTACAGAAACAACTGCACAGAAATGATCCCATAAAAATAAGTCAGAGAGAGACTTAGTTAAGCGCTCTTTCCCCTCATCTCTCTCTTTCACTTATTTCTAGCAACTCTCAGATTGGCAAGAAAGAATGTCCCAGGGTGAATTAATCTACCCAATACATAGTCATCCATCAACTTTTCATACTGTCATGTCTCTGACAGCACCATACATCTACCACTACAGTCACTGAAAAAATTCTGCAGAGAAACAGTTCTCCTTCTGTGCCTGGCTCAGAACTAAACAGGCAATAAAAACGTGTAGTTTAGGGAAGATTATAGGTGGTTTAATAATTACTGGACAGTGTGACAGTGTTACAAATACACAATTATAAATTGCTAAGTGGTTTAAGGGGAAGAAGAGGAAGTGAGGAGAAATGCGGGCTGGAGTCAAGGAAGGTCTCCCCAGTAAGCTCTCTCACTTGATATCTGAAGAAAGGATGAATGTTTCTTCAGCTGAAGGGGAGATGGTCTTCCAGAAAGATGGAAGCCTGTATGACAGGACTGCAGCAACAAAGATCTTTTAATAAAATGGAAGACTGCTTTGTGTAGAGTAGCGGGAACATGGAGAGATTGCACAGAGGAACCAAACTCAGCAGAGGCCATCAGATGGAGGTGGGGTTAACAACTTAGGCTTGGAGTCATGTGAGCAGAAGGGCAGAACGGGGACCATGAGACAATAAGATCTGACAGCAGATGAGAGAATAAGTCTTAGGTGTGGTCCCAAAGTTGGAGCAGGATAATCTGAAGGTTTACACTCCCTTGCCTTGATCTCTCACCTAAACACCAGGGCAAGCCACCCGTGGTCATTCTAGGATGTCCCCACTGCAAACTCTCCGGTGCAGCTTACAAATCACACGTGATCAGTGGCTCTCCTGTCTTCAGGATATGTCTCAGAACAGCAGTCTCACACAGCCCAGCTCTCTCCTACTCTCTGACCATTTGAGATTTGCTGCTTCTCCTAAGGCTCAGTCTCAGTAGGTCTCACTTCCATTCCTTGCTCCCCAGGTGTTTGAATTTGCCTGCTTGGTCTTGGCTCATCCTTTACCTTCACATTTTCTAGGTCATTCTGTTGCAGGTATATCCTTCTTAATTCAGGGTTTTAGTATTTTGACCTAATGTAAAGTCTTTTTTCTTCCAATAGTTTATTTTTTTGTTATTTACATTTATTCCTACAAGTGATCTGCTTTGTCTTCCATCATTTCATTTTCTTTGTTCTTATATTGCTGTTACTTGCTATTCCCTTTGTTTATCTTTTGTTGTACACTTCCAAGTTTTTACCATCTGGCAAATCCAAAGGCATACTTTTTATTTTAAAAATATTATATAAAGGTTGAAGGCTTCCAAATGTCTACCTCAGGCCAGAATTATCTTTTGAACTCTAGAACTACAGCTTCTTCATGGGTATATCTATTTGGTCAGACCTCATAGACATTTCACCACCATGCACAGAATTGGATTCTTGATCTTGCTCCTTAAAACCTCTGCTTTGGTCTTCTTCATCTGAAGAAACAGAATCTCCATGCAGTCACTTCCTCAGGCCTAGGGGTCATCAACATTTCCTTCTTTCACATGCTCACATCCAAACCCTTATTAAATAAGGGTTTGGATTAGCTCAGTCTCCAAATCTTTCCAATATCCACCACCACCAGCCTGGTCCAAATCATTGACATCTTTTTGCTTATAACAGTTTCCCAGCTGGTCTTACTGAACCCATTCTTGATCCATTCCAATCAGTTTTCCACATAAAATCCTGATCAATTGGAAGAGAGCTGAATTCCAACAAAAAAACCACTACAAGACCACCGTGAACACCCATGAAACCAGCCTGAAATGTGATATTTCCCACTTCTGGACTGCCACGAGAGACAAAGAACATCGGCAAAAAGGTAGAAACAAATTGGAGGGTCTGGAGGCTTGCCCCCAGAGACAGGGGAGTGGGGGAGGAAGCCCGCAGAGCTGA